>VCJB01004220.1:17593-30123 GCA_024140155.1 Backusella parvicylindrica | reverse complement strand
TTTTTTTTTTTTTTTTTTTTTTTTTTTACAAAAAAAGACCACTGCAAACCTATTTAAAACGCGTTGCCCAGGTTACTAGTGGTCTCAAATGTAATGGTCCTTAAGATTATTGGTAAAAAACACCAAAGCTTATTCTGGCCAGGAATGTAGTTAGACTGCTAGCTTCTGTAATCATCATACTTGCTTTTATTCTTTATAAAAAATATAAAATCTAATGAATTCTAGAGATACTCTATAATATTCCAGATTTAATAAAACCAACCCATTCGTCTTTTATATGATAGAAGGCTTCTACTTTGACAGATCAATCACTCTGGAGACCAAATTGGCCAATAGAGATCGCCAGAAAAAGTGTGTGTGACCAGCGGAATCACGTGTGTGATCGAAAGAGTGCTTGAATTTACACCTTTTATATTTTGCAATATTTCTTACAAAACCAACCACATTGAGAGAGAAAGAGAAAAAGAGAATAAATGACAACAAATGAGTCCATCAAACTCTTTTGGCCGTCACACCTCTGCTCGCCAAAAAGTAAAGCAGGGTACATCATTGGTTGGTACAACACGCTAAGCACAATTTGTGTTGCTGCCATTGTGTCAGGCATGGAGGTAATAAGAAAAAAAGAAAAGAAAAGAAACAACCTTGTTTTATACTTACACTTCATTAGCTGAAAGAGACTCAAGCTCTACTAAAAGAGTTTTGCGTTTCTGATGAAACTTCCGAATTCACTCATATTAATAAAGTATGTAAAGTACCACCACAACTTTTAGGCGCCTTTGTTGATGTTGAAAACTACACTCTCCCAACAGCTACTGAACGAGGTATGCATTTTTAAATTATTTATAAAAAATAAGAAAGAATATAATAATAATAAAATAGGTGACAGTTTATGGTTGACAGTTGGATTAGATCAAGCTTATGTACCTGTCCCTGTGTAAGCATACATAAAAAAAAATCTCAATTTGTGTAAACTAAATAACACATCAAAAATAGATCAATTTATGACGGACATCGACAGATCAATTATGATGCATTCGAGATTATCTTTTATGAACAACCAAATCCAAAGCAACTCCAATTCTTAGCACTCAATCCCATCGAATTGGATATATCCACAAAAGATATGTCGGATTTAGTAGAACAAAAGCAGACAAAACAATCAGAAATAGTGATTCAAAAGAATAAAACAACCATCATCGATTATAGTTATCAGCTAAATCAAGAGATTCAATCAGATTCAGATGATCTAGGAACAATTCTTGTACAGGTAAGATGACGGATATGTTATAAGGGCAATATAATAAGAGTTTTATTACAGATCAATTCTTCCTATTATCTCGAAAACGGTATGAAATTACTCTCACAGAAACACCTCATGAATTCACTTCGCTATTCAACTTTGTTACGTATAACTGCTTTTTTACACGCCATTTCTGATTATGCCGTCAAGATTGTCACATTGAGTCCAAAAGGGTTTGTGGGTCATTATCTACGCCAAATCATATTGTCGGTGTCATTGACCTTTCTTTTTGTGGCACTTGCCTTGTCTGAGGTGACCTTGCATTTACTTAGTGTTCGGTTACCAAAGTTTATATTAAACGGAGTTGCATTGAAGGATTTATTTGCGGCTGGTAAAGTGATGGTTTATATTATGAATGAAAGAGAGATCTGTATATATTTTACTGATGTATATTTAAAACAAAAACAAAAAAGGTCAGCAGATAGATTTGAGATTACAACAATTGTTTTTTTGGCCAAGACAGTACATGATGATTAGTAAAAGAAATTGGAAAAACACAGCTAGAACAAGGGCCTATTACATTAGGTAAAGCTTTGGAAATCCTTGAAATATAAAAAGGTGTGTTTTGATCTAATATTGTCATGTCTAGTTTCTATAATAGTATGTGGTTAGTGGCAAATGATATCATTATTGGTTTAGCTATAGGATCATTCTTGATGAACAATAATGTATCTATGGCAAATATGTTGCATAGAATTCTTCATGTGAGCTATATCTACAAATTCTATTTTCGATTATACAAAAGGAAACTAATATAGATATGTATAGAAATATACAGTAGAGTCACTTCAATCCATGATGCTCTGGTTTTTAGAATCACCAGCTGGTCTCAAACTAAACCACGAACTCGCCAGTTTTCTCAGTGAGCTCTTTTTATGGTTGATTCGAATATGGACCATTTGCATCCAAGCTGTTGAGCCTTATACACCTCAGATTATTCATGTGATAGGGCTCTCTGGTGTGTTTGGTGTGACCATGGTGATTTCATTACTTTCTGATTTCCTTGCATTCCTAACACTGCATGTCTACTGCTTTTATATGGTGGCTGCACGTATCTTTAACTGGCAGCTCATCATCTTATATTCGCTCTTTAATTTGTTTAGAGGTAAAAAACGCAACATCCTTCGAAATCGTATCGACTCGTGTGATTATGATTTGGATCAGTTGCTTTTGGGAACAAGTTTGTTTACCCTCTTGACATTTCTATTTCCTACCATTGTTATTTACTACGTTACTTTTGCAGTGGTAAAAAATTCGAGGTGAAATATATTATGCTTTATTAACTCAATCAAAAATAGGGTCGTGTTGGCGTTATATTCTTACAAGCTATCATGGAAACCATTCTTGCCTTTTTCAACCATTTTCCTTTGTTTGCCATCATGTTGAGATTTAAAGATCCGGATCGATTACCAGGTAAGTCGTCCCCCCCCATTTTATCCTGTTCTATCTATTAACAATGAACAAAGGTGGTTTACAATTTGAAAGGTTTCAACATGAAAGTTTCCTCTTAGAATACCATGGCATATATCACCGCTTAAAACAAGTATGGCTCAAACTCAAATCAAAGCTTCATTCACAATCTTCTTCAAAGAAACAGCAACAGCATCGAAATATGGCAAAAAAACGTACAGTGATATCGTTTAATGTGCCAGATGATAACGTAACAAGAAAAAAAAAGAAACAAGCTTCGAAAAACAATAAAATGGATGCAACAAGAGGTTCATATTTGTGGATGAAAGTAATTTTTTTTTTTTTTTGAGTTGATATGGAGAAAGAAAAAAAGAAAACTCAAAACTTTTTTTATTTGATTTAGAATATGCCAATTCCATTGGGAGCCATTTTCTTTCAATATATGTTACTTTGGAAACGCTTAAGTGCACATTACTTTTCAGCTTATGTATTCAAGTGTTTGCTTTATGGTGAACCCATTAAACCTATACCAAAACTTCAGGTAAGAACTACATATAATAAACGTTCTCTTATTCATCTATTTCTTTCAAAATAGTACCCAATGCTACCCGATAAAAGGTAAAATCATGATGAAATAATTCTACATATTAAAAAAATAACCTTTGATTTCTTATAGACCATCCTTAAGTGCGTTATGGCAAACTTTAAAATCTACAATGTCAACTTCGAAAATAAAAACGAGTTAAAACACCAAAAAGAAAAAGAAAACTGTTGTATATTGTATAGCGTATACTTTTTTATAGTCATCCTTTTTTTTTTTTTTCACTTTGAAAATAAACCAAAGCGTCATTAATAACTCAATTTATTAATCTGATAAGTTATGTTTCTAAAAACTATACAAATGGAAGGAAATGTAAGAAGTTTATTACAGAGAGTAGTTAGTTATTACCATGCCAATAAGTTTGGTAGTCACTACCAATGTAAATTTGAGATATTTTTATGAAAAGACATCAATGGTGATAAACTACTTAGAAACACTCTATTTTGTTATGTAATAGATAAGCACACTTGGACTTTTGATTTCGTTTAAATTGATGTTTGAATAGCATAATATCCTTTTTGATTTAATTTGATGTAACCTTTTGGTACCATCTCATTGCCCTTTCAAAATTTGTAGCTGTGAAACGACCATATTGACACGCATAACCAGCTCGATATTGCGCTTTATCATGATTTTGGAGTGCTGCTTTATAAAACCATGCAAATGCCTTGGTACTGTTTTTATTTCTGTCGTAGTAAACATAACCGATGCTATATAGTTTTTCTCTCCTTCGTTTTCTCTTGCTTTTTGAATCACTTGTTGTGAAAAACTAATTTCATCCTCTTTTTATGGTTTTTTTTAAGTTAATTAGCATGTTGATTTTGAGATGTTGAGATCATAAAAAAAACACACTTATTTTTCAAGACTGAAAATAGCTCTTCGTCGGGATTCTTTTTATCTTTTTTAAACGGTTTAAACATTATTGTTTTTACAGTTATGAGAAAGAAATATAGAAAGAGTGAATTAAATTCTATACTTTGGTAATACAAAGTAAATTAAACACTGTCTATATATTCTATGTATTCAACTAAGCCCACTCAGCTTCACTAGTTTTAGTATACTTTTTTTTATTGAAGTACTTATTGATTAAAATACATTTCTACGTAGTAAAACAACACTCTTTCTTATAGTGAAATGCATTTTATATACCGAACGTGAATATATGCCTTTGCGATAAGCGAAAGTAGCATAAAAAGGCAAATAGATCTTCAAAATAAAAAGTCTGTGTTCTACTTTGAGTTTTACAAATACTGTTTTTTTTAAAAAAAAAAAAAATCACGCTGGTGACTAGAATGTGCTCAGCGTTCTTTGTCCAGGTTGTACGTGTATTGTTTGATCTCCCTTTTGCTGCTTATTAGCTTTCAGAGCAATATCGTGTAATCGATTACATGAAAGCCAAATAATGCTAAAAAGTAATAGAGGTATTCCACAAAAGAGTGAATTCCAACGACAGTAGTTCTTATAATAATGAAAAAATAAAATTGTAAAATATAAGCTATCATGATTGTGGTAACAACATCTTAACAGGAGTATAAATACATGAGATATCGATCTATGTGATAATAACTCAATAAAGGAAGTTCAAATAATAGTTCATAATAAAAAAACGTATAAAAGTATGCTCTTTCAGGTGTAAGGTGGATCACTAAACTGAATACAAAGGGAGACTATATATTCTAACAATAGCTCCTATAAGTCCAATTGATATAGCTATTGGATATATTTATCAAGCAAATCTTGAATGAAAACAAAAAGGCATGTTCTTGTTTTCTCTTGACAAGAGAGTATATGCTTTCTATTAAATAAAACACTTGATCCAACGACCGAATAATTCATTTTAATTGGTTCATTTCAATCCACATGTTTTATATATATATATAAAACACCATCAAATCGCGAACCTCTATTTATTCTTTTTTTTTTATCGCTATTATTACAATGGAACCAGAAGTACAAATCCAACCTCATCCTGTCTCAACAAAGATTCTAGACTTTTCTGAATGGGCAGCAAACATAACAGAGAATACTGAACTTTGTTTAGGTAAAAATAAGAATAGAAGAAGAAAAGACCTTTTTCAGGCTAACCATTCCATAGTACAACCTCAGCAGGGTGATGGCACTCCTGGTGAACTTTTCCATAATCATACATTTAATCCCGAGTTTACCTATCCTATCTTTGGCGATCACGAAACTGTGTTTGGATATAAAGATCTCGAACTAACGGTAAAATAGAATAGAACAAGTTAACTTATTTTGTATACTAATCAAGATTATATGCAATATAGATCAGCTTTGCCAGTGGTTCATTACGCGCTTTTGTGGATATAAAGTATGCAGAACAATATGAGGATACATTGGATATTAAAAAGGATGATATCTATAAAGCATTGGATGAATTTTTACCAAAAGGTAAAAAATGAAACAGAACAAGAGAGAGAACGAGCGATAATAACTAGTAAATGTATGTAGATCATTTGAAGAATAAGGCTGAATTTGTTGATATTGTGTATAAGGACTATGAAGCATTTAAACCTATTGGTGAAAAGATTAAGGAGTATGAAAAAGAAGGGTCAACATATGAAATATACAAGGTAAACAAAAACCTGTGATTATGGTTGGATCAGTTAGACTAATCAGTTGTGAATTAGTGTGATTTTACAAATGAAAAATTTAAAGAGTATTATCAACGTATGCAAGTGTTTGCATTGTTTTTTATTGAGGGATCAAGCTATATTGAAGAAAATGACGAAAAATGGGAAATATATACAGTGTAAGTTGGATAGAAGACGAGAGAAGCAGAGAAAGAGAGATCTTATTGTCATTTTAGATTTGAATTCAAGAAGGAAACAAACTCTTATGATTTCATTGGATATTGTAATACTTATCCCTTTTATTGCTGGCCTGAAAATATTCGTATGAGAATTAGGTAAGTGAAAGTGTGTGTAAGAGATATTCAACTAACCATTTGTGTATTTATCGAATAGTCAATTTTTGATTCTTCCACCTTACAGACAGAGAGGTCATGGTAGTAAGTAGTAATGATGAAACGGGAAAAGATGTATACACATATTAAAGATATTTCTCAGGTAAGCTTTACCAAACATTATATGAACTGTTCAAGGAGAGACCCGAGATCTGTGAATTAACAGTGGAGGATCCTAATGAAGATTTCTCTGATATGCGTGACAAGAATGACACCCGTTATTTACAATCTACTGGTTCATTGGAAGGGCTCAAAGCCCCTGTTAGCACTGAGACAATCAATAGCTTATGTGAGAAATACAAGTTAACCAATCGACAATTACAACGCTGTGTGGAAATGCATTTGCTATCAAGTTTGAATAAAATAAATGAGGAGGATTATAAAGCATATCGACTTCAAGTCAAGCAGAGACTTTATTCCTTTAACTTTGTAAGTTGGAATAATAATTAACATATATGGAAACGGTTCATTCATTCATTATTATTACTAAATTAAAAAAAAAAAGGATGTTCTTCGTGAGATGAGTGAAGAGGAAAGACGGGCTAGATTACAAGAAACATATTTAGGAGTCGAAGATGATTATCACAGATTATTGGAACTTATGTAGATGACTACAATCACGTGTCATTTTTTGCTTGCTCTTTCTTTTCAGAATTACTAAAAATCATTTTCAGAATTGTATCCTTTTTTTCGTCTTTTTCTCTTTTATTCTTTAATATCCTTCTGCAGTGAAATAGAAAATAAAAATTATTATTATTATTATTATTATTATTATTATTATTTATAATTATGCATCAATTGAGTAAGTAAGATTTTCTTATTTTTATTCTCTCTTAACTTACTCGAAAAAAAAAAAGACTTTGAAACACTTTTATTGAACTACAAAACATGCTTCTTTCAACTCGAAAAGATAAAAAACAAGGCAAAGAAAGTAACAGACTCTGAAAAGGTCGTTTCGGAGCGTTTAATGTCAGCAACAGCAACAGAAACTGAAATGAAAGAGAACGAAAAACTTTGCCAGACTTTAAACAAGTTGAAATTCGAAGCCGATTCAGTACTTCAAAAGTGCATTCATGACGAACAACAAACAAAGCATGCTGTTCAACAATGTATTGATAATATGACTGATATTGATAAGCAAACTTTGACTCACTTGATTACGTCCTTATTTGACACTCTTGTTGAACTCAATGAGCAAGATCAAGATGAGCGACATGAAGTCGAGCAGACAGAACAGGAAGAAATAGAAGAAGCAGCAGCAGATGATAAAATGAACGCAATCCATAGGTGGATAATACAATTATCAACCATTTATCTAAAAGGATCATTATCAGTCAAAGAACAAGAGTTCATTATAGAACAATTGATGCGCACAAGGCACATTTCAAGTTGGGGTATACCCTTGGTTCAATTAAACTATAATATCGTGACTGACCTGTCATGTGTACATGACTACACTCATGCGCTTTCCACCATTCTATTCTCAAAAAAGAAGAAATGGACAGAGGATGATTATCTTGCGGTACTTGATCAACTCGATATAAACACCACTTTTGATAGAATTATTTCTAGTAGCCCATCATCATCCAATCGCAGCAAACTTGCATTTAGCATTGAATTACAAGATATACTCATCAAAGCGGTAGAATCCTCATTTCCTGCCTATTACACCACATTATCAAAGCGGCTCTTGCAGACAATCATTCATAATGTGCATTGTCTACTGCATGACGGTGGAACCAATCAGCTGCTGGACAAACTTGTAGATAAACTATTGGATATTGACAAGATCCCAAATGGCTGGTTTTTCTTATCAACACTCCCATTTAAAGATCTTTCAGTGCATACTGTGTGGAATTTACTATGCAAGATTCTGAGCATTTCAACAGATCAAACCATCACAGACGATGCGATATCAATCGATATATCAACATTCATAGACAAGATCCACCAACATCCAACGCAAGGCATTTTTATGATGAATTGTCTTTTTAACATTACAACTGGAACAACAACAAAGCAAGAGGAGGAACAAGATCCATTGTCAACATACCAATCATCAACAATGTCGCATAACATTATTGTTGTGACAAGCTATGTATTTTTTACAAATGCATTTCTCCACGACATCGACAATAACGATGATAATTTTAAACAGGCCTATTACAAGGACACAAGGGAGAGTCTCGCATCGATCTGTACTTTGCATCCTTTTATCACTTGCTTTTTATTTCGATTAACAATCAAACATCTTGAAAGAGTTGGCAATACTTCGCTTTATTTGTTTCGTGCTTTACCAATTTCCAAGTGGAAAATCCAAAAGGAGGACATATTACTTTTAAAGAAATTACTAGAAAAACAACAACAACCTTTGCATATTCAGTTTGCGAAATATATTATTAACAATCTGGATCTTGGTTATACAACAGGAACAAAGGAAGAAGGTGTATTATCAAAGTCGCAACCATGGCATAGTCGGAATCCTTTGTATTTAACAAGCGAAATTCATGAAGAACTTGGGGTTTTATTATTGTCTGTATGCCATCATCATGTGCAAGAATTGGATTGTATAAAAGACAGGAATAATAGTGATGATATATCTGGTTACATACCTTTTATCGAACAGTGTATTTCATCCGACCGGCATCACCCTTATGATCAGAAACAGATGGAAATAGTTCAATGGTCATGGAAAATCGCTACCAAATTAAAATTATACGATTGCTCTGTTTCTGCACGTGTATCTGATCAACTCGAAAAATCCATTCACCCAACCTTTTTAAAGCGACTTTTGCAACACCATAATCACCTCATCACTTCCTATGGTGCCTTGATTGTTTACATCTCGTTCTTATTATCAGCGACAAGTCGACACTTTTTACAATTTGAATCCATGGATGGCTGGTTAAAGTTATTTACAATCTTGAAAAAGGGAAGTGGTGGGATCATCCAGATACTCAGTGAAATTATACCTTCTTTTGTTTACATGCATGGCGATGATTTTTTTAATAACGAACATGATTTATTGGACTTTATCAAACACCTTGTGATATTCAAACCCGACCCTTTACTTAAAAAACAGGCACAGCAAATCATTACAAAAAAGAAAAGAGATTATATTTTCAGCTCGGGTGGTGGACTGAGTCTTATTATCGGTTCTCATTTATGGCATGCGCGGTTTATTGATAGTCAAAACAAAGATCTTTGCAATAATGGATTTTCATATTTTGATCTTATGCTACACTCATGGCTCAAGACTTTATTTCGACAACATGAGTGGATGTTAGATGATGGGTATATCTCGCTTGTGAATTGTCTATGTAAGATAAGCGTTATATTCAATAATCAAAAAATGGTGCAACAAATGCTGACAGAGGAAAACAATAGACGGGTGCAACACAAGAAACAGTTGAAACAGCGTAATAATAACTCACCAAAGATAACACGCCTTTTTAAAAATATGTTTTTCGATGATCATAACAATAGCCTCTTATTGTTAGACGATAAGAAGCAGCATCATGTCTGGTTTACTTTTAATGTACTTTTGATGGAAACGACTACGGAAACCCCGTTACGAAATGAAGTCGCTCAGATTGTCAAACAATATGTAGAAAACCCAAAAACACCACCTTTTCTTGAGTACTTTGATATCACAGCAGTATATAAAAAGAAGCCAGTCGATTCATTTTTGATTTATAGATGGTTAAAACATACCCTCAATGTACCTGTTGGACATACTCTGACACCCTTGTTTTTACAAGTCTTCTTCAGTCTCTATTTTGCAGGTGTATCTATAACGGAAGAGAAAGATATTGTCTACGGCCATGTTTTTTTTACCCAAAAGTTGGATATGAAGTTACAATTACGAAACCATCTATTGGAATGTCGAAAATACCATCACGAAGCAACATCCGGTTACAACGAAACAAAAGACATCTCATCTTTATACAGTCTATATAATGCTATGCTGAATTGGCTCGATAACCCAGCCATCCTCGATTCTAACACTGATATACGCTCACTGCCTCCACATTACCTGATTGATCGACTGGAACAATGCTACAGGCTCAAGGATCTTCATCTTGGTGATGATCTACTTTGGATGGATCTCATGCATGTTGAGTTACACCAAGATGTATTTATGGATTTCTCTTGGTGTGGCTCTGAAAAGTTTGCAAATGTCATTGAAGAAGATCAAAAAACAATTGCGTCTTCTGTTATGACAACAAAAAAGTCATATTGTAATGTAGTGCTTCCTTTACCTGAAATAAACACATAATTTGAAGTCAAACACACAGATAGGAACAACTTTAACCATGTGTATTAGGGTGATCTCATATTTTTGGGTATTGTATATGCTCCTTTTAATAATAATAATAAAAATGACCTTTCAGAATTGTTGAATGATGTTATCCAACTAGTACCCATGTATCTGCTTTTGTTTATAAAGATTTAGAAAACAGGCATAAAATGTCGTCTTTTATATATATATCTTTAACACTACCACCTCAAAATGCAATTGCTCATAATAGTGCATCCTTTTTATAGGTACTCTTTTTTCTCTTTGAAAATAAACCAAAGCGTCATTAATAACTCAATTTATTAATCTGATAAGTTATGTTTCTAAAAACTATACAAATGGAAGGAAATGTAAGAAGTTTATTACAGAGAGTAGTTAGTTATTACCATGCCAATAAGTTTGGTAGTCACTACCAATGTAAATTTGAGATATTTTTATGAAAAGACATCAATGGTGATAAACTACTTAGAAACACTCTATTTTGTTATGTAATAGATAAGCACGCTTGGACTTTTGATTTCGCTTAAAATGGATACTTTAATTTTTTTGTTATTATTTCATAAATTGAGAGTGCAATCTATTGTATGTATGTAATATATCCAGTTTATTTAGTATAGATTAATAATAATGACTTTTTATATGATGATAAGAGAATACATCCATTTTTAGTAAGGAGTGATCTTGTCACGTGTTTACTGAAACTCACAAGTTTTTTTTTGTTTGTTTTTTTTCTGAAAAAAAAAATAAAACCTTTTATTTCTTTCTTTCTTTTTACAAATCGTGAAGGTATGTCTATTTATTATCATCATTATTTTTAACCAAGTGCATATATCAAGGTTCTAATAAAAATCAAATTGCTCTATAAGCAGTTTCATCGTAAAAAAAAAAGAGAAAATTCATTAAAATCATGTCAGAAAGAGTAAATATAATGTTTTCTGTTTTTTTTTTGAGAATGACGCGACCATTAACTTCGTTTGTAGGGCGGACGCGGTCATTATAACAACAGAGGTGGAGATAGAGGAGGACGTGGTGGACGCGGTGGCTCTCGTGGTGGACGTGGTGGTTATCACCAACAGGATAAGCCCAAAAAGGAGGCTATTTTGGATTTGAGTAAATATATGGAAAAGAAAATTCGTGTTAGATTTAATGGAGGAAGAGAGGGTAAAGTATTATGTATATATATATATATATATATATATATATAAAGAAAGAAAGAGAAGGCTTATTTTTTATCATATTATAGTTGTTGGTACACTTATGGGTTATGATCCTTTATTAAACTTGGTTTTGGATCATACCATCGAATATCAAAAAGGTAAATAATAGCAATAATAAAGGGAAAAAGCATGCCACAATTTAACTAATATTATCGAGTGTAGATTTGGAGACTGGTTATGTGACTGAAAAGACAAGAGAATTAGGTTTGGCTGTTCTTCGTGGAACTGCAGTCATTTTAATCTCACCTTTCGACGGCATGGAGTCTATTGAGAATCCTTTTGAACAATAAACAATATATAAAGACACACACAAACACACCCACGCACATACACGCTCAAACACATATTCACAAAAAATAACATGCGACTATTCTCGAGAATGATATATAAACCTGTACTTCAGGAGAATATAGAAAGAAGAGGATGCGAATTTTTTTTTTATTATTATTATATTATTATTAATAAATGGTGTATATAATGCTACAAAAATGTGTATACAATGGGTTTTATGTGACTTTCTCCATATTAAGTTCGGTTCGGACTCTTTGCCATCTGTCTTGTTTGTATTTAAGGAATACCATGGCCAAGAATGAACCGGCCGAAATACATCCACAAATAGTAAAGAGAACACCGTCGCCTAGTGCGACCTGTAAATCAGTAGCTACTAACGCGCCAATACCACCCATAATGTAACGAACACAGTTGTTACAAGCTATTAT
>VCJB01004182.1:8824-19624 GCA_024140155.1 Backusella parvicylindrica | reverse complement strand
TTTTTTTTTTTTTTTTTTTTTTTAAAAAAAAATAACAATAATAATAATATATTTACAATGGGTTGAGAGGTTTCATATTCAACCTTTTTTTAAGAGATTAAAGATACATTTTTCTTGTAAAAAGATGGAAAGTAAAAGAAATGGTATTAATTAGGTTGTAAGGATGGTTCTTTATAAGCGTCATAACCACAGTTTGATTCTGGCTGGTCATCAAATCCGTTAACTATGGTATCATCACCATGGCTACTTCCAAGAGTTGTTTCGTCGCACCGACTTTGGTATTTGACAAGAACCAACTCGCGCACAATGTCATTATCGTAAGGATGGTACTGGTGTAGATAGTGTTTGGCAGAAATACGAGGTATGAAGCATGTTATCACAGTAAGAATAAGTACCAACCAGTACATCCCAGTACCAAACAAGATATCGTGCCCTGCAAAAATAAACGTGTTGAACTGGGCATAAACACAAACAAAGGCATAGTAAACTAAAATAGAAATAGCGATGATGAATATCTGGATCCATGTAAAGCTATACAAAGAAAACATCACAAAGAAGTTGGCTACAATCACCGAAATACTGGATATGATGGTACCAATTTCATATACACCATTCTGGTCTCTACCGTTGGGATCAATTGCACCTCCTAATAAAAGCATATAAGGGAAAAAGAAACATACAGCAGATTGAAAGATGGAATCAAAAACAGTGAGGTAAAATCGCCAAGGTTTGAATTTGTCGTCACGTAAGCCCATACGATAAAGTTCTGGATAAGCCAATGACACCTGTTTATTGACGTCTTGATCCCAAATGCCAAGGAAAATAATCGGTAGTGAGGTGAAAATAAGGTTATAAAGAGCGACAAGAGCATAATCGAACATCATACTTCCATTAAATCTATTGGAAGAAAAAAAAAGAAAGAAAACAAGTTAATAAATGAGAAAAAAAGAATAAACTTTGATTATTGCATTAATAGAAATAATGACTTACTGGCAGAAGATTTGGTACCAAAACAACACAAATGTCCAAACAATATTCTTAAAGAAGAATCCCATAATCATTTCCGCTGTTCTTAAATAAGACCATCTACCATGAGCTAATAGTAATTTCCGTAAGAATCGGAACTGAGCAATAGCATAATCCGAGGCCATAACAGCTTGTCTTCCTTCAACACCAGAAATACCAATACCGACATTGGCCTCCTGAATCATAGATACATCATTTGCACCATCACCAATAGCTAAAGTCATGACACCCAGTCCTTTTTTCACCAGTTTAACAACTTCAGCCTTTTGTTTAGGACTGACACGACAACAAATTACACTTGAACAAAGCATACCGAGTTGGAGCAATAAGTCTTTTTGAAGAGGTTCTAAAGCGTATTTTAATGTAGTTCCATCAATAACAAGTGCACACTTCTTGTCTTTGGATTGTGAATCTTTTGCTCGCTGCATACCCTTTCCTAACTCCTCGGAAGTATCTTCGCGATTATCGGCCTTGACAATGATCAGGTCCATATCCAGGGTAACAAGGTTACACGAAAATCCAATATTAATGGCAGTTTCTGTTTTATCGCCTGTCAAAACCCAAAGCTTAATTCCCGACTGCGCTAATTCAGCGATTGTCTCAGGAACGCCTTCTTGTAATCTGTCTTCAATTGCTGTTCCGCCCATTAATAACATATTGGTTTCAATTTGCTCACAAACTTCATCAATCTTTTCATCACGGTTGTAGATGGCCGCACTGGCTTCTTGATAGTTTCTGTTCCATTGCTTATATTCTTGTGGCGAGATAAATCGATAAGATAAACAAAGTGTACGTAAACCTTCATTTGCAAAATCTTCCAAGTGCTCTAGAGTCTTACTCTTGAGTTCCTTTTGTTCCTTTTCTAATGTCTTTTGATCGCCAAAGTCTATACACAATCGTTCATAAATAACCGAATCGGCTCCTTTACAGAGCAACACAATGCGATCGCTGTCTTCCGGTTTTAAAATAACGCTCATACGCTTACGAGTAGAATTGAATTCGAGGACATTCAGCAATTCGAACTTTTGTTTTTGTCCCATAATCTCTGCAGTTAATGTATTTGCTTCTCTACCAAGATAGACAAAGCCAGCATCACGAGCGGAGGCTACTAAAGCAGCCTCATCAGGAGACTGTGCTTTATATTCAATAATATTTTTGTTGTTTTCGTCAGGACGATCAGCAATGACAGTATGGCAAAGTGCAAGTGTTGTAAAGAAATGAGCGATTGAAGCAGCATGAGCGTTGTCGTGCTCCAGATCTTCAAAGAATCGAGGATCAACAAAGGTGGGGTTTGGACCCACATATCGGTTTTCAAAGAGAGATTTTTGTTTCTTGTACATGATTCGTCTTGCTACTTCCAAATCGTTGTAATTATCTCCCTCGAGTTCTTTTCCAGAATAGACAGAGCCCCGGCGCATTTCGGCTCCTATGGAGGTTTCAGTTTTTCCCAGACCGTATGAGACTCCGTTGATGGTCACTTTGCGTGCTTCCATTACATTTTGCGTCAGTGTACCGGTTTTATCAGAAAAAATATATTCAATTTGTCCCAAATCATCTGAAATATTCCACGTCTTTGGAACACATGGTGTGTCGGTTGGCTCATGATACATGTCGAGGTCAGCGTAAATAAAGTAGGCCTTTTTTTTTTTTAATAGTTGTAAAAAATAGATATATGAGTATATAAATAAATCAGTGATAACGATGATCTTTAAAACAAATCAGATAACTAATGAATATACTATACTTACAGCAAATGTTTTTACAATTTCAACAGAAATATAAAGTGAAATGGGCACAATATTCTGGTATAAAATTAGCGTTACCCTAGTAAAAAAATAATAAATACAATTTAGTATTTTACAATGCCTTGCATTTTGTTAAACTTACCAAAAAGTAACAAAACCCAGGAAATGTCTACTATCCCCTTCAATACCGAAATCAAAATATCGAGATGAACCTGGAGCAGAAAAGTAAACACTTGACATGACAGAACTTACAATAGACAAAGCAGCTAAAATAAGAAAGTTTGCAATAACCTAAAATAATAATAATAATAATAATAATATATTAGTATCTTCAAATAGATGACATATTATCATTGTAATTTGGTTTCTAAAATATCAATAACAATAAAAAGAAAAAACATACATAAGGATTGGTAGCTTTGGTCATTTTACTACGCTTCGAAGGTGTCTTTCCGGAATTCAACATGATTTTTGTTTCATCACCTGTGAATATAACAACACCAATAGCCCAACGGGTATTTCTCAAGACGCAACCACGTAGCAACATGTTATTATAGGTGACAGCTTCTGTTTTTTGATGCGAAACCGATGATTCACCTGCATCATCTGGTTGCTCAATATCCCAGCGCATGACACCGTTGTATTGATACAAGTTGGCATGAGGAGGCTCACTTTCAAAATAAAAATAAGCACGCTCACAATCATGTACGGTGCGTAATTCGCTAGTAGCATGTAGCCCCTGTCTGACCTTGAGATTGGTCTCACCATCAAGATTCTGTGTTTCGACATAACATAAGTTGTCCTTTTCTGAAGTGGATAAAATAACAATATCGGCAGGTACATCTTCATCATTACGAATCATCACATAGTCACCGGATTGTACATCCTGCCATTGTACCTGCTGCCAGTTCACTTTACATTTTTCGAGCGGAGGATCTCTTGCAGGCAGATCGGAGCATTTAACAGCGTTCGGATGAAGAGAGGACGAGCGACGTCTCTGTTCAACCGTAGGAGCGCGGTGCAAGACAGAGTGTGGAATTGTACCTGGGCGATAAAATCTTTTGTGTCCAGAGATAACAGATGATGGTTTAAAACGATTGCCAAAGCTGGATAATTCTGACCTGAAGGTATCTGATCGTTGACGTACAGTGTCATAAATTTTTCTGCCTGTGGTGGTGGTGGGTGGTGGTGGTTCTAAAAAGGCGGGTTCGGGTGTTTTTAAGATGTTTACAGGACTTTCGTCATCTTTATTTTCCTCTACCTGGTTGAGGGGCGATTTATCGTTAAAATCCAACTCGACCGTCTCAATAGGTTTGTCTTTTGCTAGTGATAGACGATAAATGTGTGTGTAGCGATTATCAACTCCACCAAGCGCACAAAAGAATCCAATCATTGTGTGTAATGCATGAAAATTTGTTTTTTTTTCTTCGGGTACATTGACATTAGTCCAATGGCTAAGTGTCAATGTCTTTGCACAATTCATTCGCTGATCAGACTGGTTTCGCTTCCAGTCCTCAATGCCATCTTTGATTCCGGTAATAATTAGAATGCAGATCAGTGGAAGGGCTGACACCGCTGGCTCAGTTACACCAAAAAGGGGAATGCACTGCAAAATGACAAGGAACAAAAAGTAAAGGTTTGCAACATTTCGAAACTGCTCAAACAGGTTCTTAGGAACAAAGCTGAGAGGTGTGTATTTGGCGGTGCGAATGCGATTGGGAATGTAAGAAAAGTCGATGAGTTCGCCCTTGTCATTATATTCGGAACTCGGTGGTGACATGTTGACAAAGATCTTTCGTCGTTTTTGCATGTATGAAGAGGTTGACTCTGTACGATACATATCTCGATCATTTCCCATGTCGGAGAGCTCTGCTTTGGCTTTTCGAGAGAACAATGCCTTGAAACGCAACTGTTTACTCATTTTTATTAAAAGCAATTAGCCTAGCACCGATAGATTTATTAATTAAGTAGTATTAAAGTATGTTTTATATAATAATAATAAAATAAAGAAAGAAAGAAGAAGAAACTAAATTAAAAAACTTAAAAACTTACTAAATTAAAATAAAAATATACTAAATATGAAATATGATGATGTTATAATGTATACAAGTAAAGATGAGAGTGTATATATTTGTATATATGTATGTACAAGTATAATATATGTAATGTACGTGTATATAAAAGGAGATTATGCTATTGTTAAGTGCATACACACACTTGTAAATGTATTAGTAAACAACAACAACAATAATAATAATCAATAGCATCTAGTACATTTATCCAATGATCTTCCATATTTAAAGCTCAATTTTGTGGATTTTCTTATTGACGTTTATTACAACGTTTCACTTAATTAAAGCTCAGTTAATCCTTATTGATAACAAATGATCATTTTTAGTGGTGAATCATGGAAAAAGAGCGCCCACCAATATTATGGATTGGTAAGCATTCTACATGATCATCTGCTCCTGTTACTGACACTGACCATTCGTACCACGTTCTTTTTTTTGTTTTTGACTCAACCAAGCGCCAGAAATTAGCAATGATCGTATCGCTACAATGTACTTGCATTGGCTTTTGTAAGGGAAAGTAGAATGCAAAGCAGCTAAATAGGTTGGGTGTTCTTGTTTCTGGTCTGGTAGATAAAATGATGTCTTTATAGAGCACACATTCAAAATAACCGGCAAAACTATGCATGGCAGCGTCCTGACTGACTTTAAATTTGAGTTGCCCATACCGTGAATGGCAGTTGGTTTTATCATCAGGATGAATAAATGTCCATAATCGCTGAGATTCTGCTAGTTCACATGCTTTTTTTAACATCACGACAGATGTTGTCTCGTTTTGACCTGTTACTTTTGTCATATTGTGCATCAATGAACTGGCTAAAGGGCAGATGAATGCGCTCGATGAAGCGGGTATACAAATCCCATTTTCTATTGTAAAAAATGGATGACAATTATTAATTAAAAAGAAGGTTCTTTTTTTATTATTATTATTCTTAATAGAGAATAAGCTTTTTTTTTTCCCTTTTACTTACGTTTTAAAAGATATTTTGCATTTTGGAGGCATTCGGGCGATAATTGATTATCACCGAATGACCCTAAAAGTTCGCTTACCAAAATATCGCACTGATTTTATGTTACTATTTTTATGTTTCTGTGTTTCGTTTCCAATTTTGGTGCAACATGTCAAAAATACCTTTTCCGACTCATTCCAGTCTCTGATATCAGACAATATAATCCTAACATCATTGTCTTTCCAGATTGTTTCTTTTTGTTTCTGTAAACTAATATATATAGCATTTGTTATTATTACTAGGTTACTATTATACTTGTAAAATAACACTTACGTTACATAGACTTGCGGGTTCTTTTCAACTGCATAAATTCGAATATTACAACCAGTCTCTTTTGAAGCAATTAAACAGCAATTTACCAAAGGACCTCTACCTGCTCCTACAACTACAATTGTACTTTTGTAATAATTTATTAGAGGTACAATCTACTATTATTGTTATTATTTGCTTTTACATCAGTTCTTGATCAGAATAATCCAGTAGTGCTCGATGAATAGCCTATAGATTACATATTTAGAATCTTCGCATAATTCTATCCGATCTAATATTATTGTTTCTAATTTGAATCACTTACTTGTTCATAGAGTTGATATTTGGTAACATCTGTTTCAAGTACCTGGTATGTTTGATCACTTTCATGTTGGGATATGGGTTGTGAAGGCAGTTGAAGAAAGTCAAGCATAGCGGGTGCATGACGTTCGATCTGATTTAACTCTGGTAAATTTCGATGAAGATAGTTTATGTATGCGGTATAAGAAGATAGAGGGTGTAGGTTTGCTTTTGATTTTGTAATAATCACATCTACGCTCATCTATACAATACGTATTAGATCATATAATAATAATAATAATAATATAGAGGGGTAATACGCTATTATACCTTGTGAATTAGCATTTTTAAAAAGTTTTGAATTGGTTTTGTAAGTACAGGATAGCCTGACTTGTTAGTTACAAAGATCTCGGCTGGCACAATGACCAGGAGCACTGGCTCTGCTAGCCACATTTTGAGTAGCAATTCGTCTTCAGGTAGCTGAGATGTAAGTTCGAGTGCTATTTATCGCGACTTGATCAGTAAAAAAATGATCTAATTGTCACCATAATATAATATAGCTTACCAATGCAAACCATTGGATTATAGTCAATCAAGGCACGGAATTCATTCCAACGTTTCCAGCCTACATTGTTACTAGGATTTCTTCGATCTACCACCGGAACTCTAACCATTATCTTAGTATTGCCCATAGAAGAAATGCGGGATCCAATAACTCTAGCTGTATTATAAAGATCATTTTTTGGTAAACAATGCAATAAGACACCAGGTAAGCCAATATGAGCGGCCCACTGAGTTTCT
This sequence comes from Backusella parvicylindrica, assembly GCA_024140155.1. Lineage (NCBI taxonomy): Eukaryota > Fungi > Mucoromycota > Mucoromycetes > Mucorales > Backusellaceae > Backusella > Backusella parvicylindrica. The sequence goes on along the minus strand of VCJB01004182.1, from coordinate 12,424 downwards.
TGTTTAAATGCCTTGTTTTACGTGTAATGTTTTAATTCAAAGCTTATATCATTCTATTTTACAAATATTTACAATTTCAGAACAAAGTCTAATATCTTGGTGTACCGAATCGAGATGAATCCAGTTGGATATCAAGCCAACGATTTTGGAAGACCAAGTGGCGGAGCGTATAACGAGATCTTGACGGTCAAAGATTGGTTGTTGTTTCCATTTTTCGTGATCTTCTTGTGACATTGCCCCGTCTTCATTTAATACACGTCGAAACGTGGGTTTCGTGATAGGTGTTACAATAAACTGAAGTTCAGACTCGTTTGCTTGACGAATACTATGGTCGAGATCTTCATTGTCTTTGGGCACAAGTAAGCCAATCACACATTTATTTGCCATTCTTTTTTTTTGTAGTAATAAAAAGCAATGAAAAAAAAAAAGAATAGAATAGAATAGAATAAAAACAATTGAAATATACGTAATTATCGTGCTGACATATTACACGCATTTTTTTAGATTAATTATGATACTAGTTTTGAATTAGTATGTTGGAACAGTTATTTATTGTTTAAAAAAAAACACAAAGTTAGAGAGGAAAGAAGAGATGAATTAAAGATTTTAACGAGAAGTAGCGGCAGCCTTAGGGGCGAAACCCTTGGCTTGTTGCTTGCTAACCTTGGGCTGAGAACCCTATTATTTTAACTACATATCAGATCACATAGTCCTTTTTGCACTTCTTACTTTTATATACTTACAGCAGGGTTGGCAGCCTTCTTGGCAGCAGAAGCGGCCTTCTTAGCTTCCTTACTCTTGGTGATAGCGGCCTGGCGAGCGGCAGCACGGGCATCGGGCTTTTGGTTACGCTTAGCACGAATAGCATCCCAAGAGGCACCAACAACAGCACGTTCGTGCTTGACGGTACGACGAGAACGCTTCTTTTGGACTTCTTCGGTGATACCCTTCTTGTTAAGACGACGGTAAATGGCGGTCCATCTGATCTTGCGAGGGTTCAAACGTTGGAGGAAGTAAGAAGCGGCCTTACCGTTGATGAAACGGAAACTCTAAGTAATAACAATAATAAAAAAAAAGGGGGGAAGAGATGAAGTCATTAATAAATATATGTTCATCATCAAATGTCTCTCTTTGAGTCATCAAACATCCACTTACTCTAAGGAAAATTATCAAGGCATTAGTAAATTGGCATTCCTTTTCCCATTCACACACATTCACACACTTATTTCCTTTAACTTTACCTGCTATCAATGCGAACGTAAGTCTTACCCTTGGAAGGATAGATCTTCTGGCCGGAGAAGGAACAAATCTCGAGCCTGTAATATATCAATATTAGATGGATGGGATTGAGTGTTCCTCTTATTGACTTTCTTACTTCATCGTATAACTGGATGGATGGGCGAAAAGAGGGAGAGTATCATCTTTATCGACTTGGTTTTGATAGACATTCTGCCCGAAAACAACAATATCAGCCTTTGAGCAAAAATTGGCTGAGTTCTGTCCGGTCCGGAAATTTCAAAAACCTTATTATGCAAATTATTTTTTATTGATGGTTCAACTTTCACCACTTTTTAAATAAAATGAATCAATTATCACTGCTAAAGTCATAGTAAGTATCATTTAGCGGGTTATCATACTCTGAATCATTGGAAGTGTATTTCTTTTTTGTTTTTCTCGTCTTTGTTTGATCTGATATGGTTGAACGGTTCATTGGCCAAACCAAGAGCGTTTCCATTTTAAGCAGTATTTCCTTTTGGCTTCAACCTAGCCTTTTATAAACCTGTTTATCAGTCTCCAACACATATGAATGACCCGGAATTTTTAGTTTATCAGTAGCGCCACTTTCTTCTTCTTGATCATTTATTTTTGTATCTCTATTAGTACTGGTGGTTGCTTCCGCTACTTCCACTCCAGGATTTTTTTTAAAGCCTAAATATGTTTACATAGTTAGAAGAAGAAGAAGAAGAAGAAGAAAGTTTTAAAAGCAGAGTATCTTGTTTCTCTAAAAGAGTTCTTTCCTCATTTAACGTTATAGCCTTTTCCTTAGATATCTCCCATCCGCGATCAGCGCTTTTTTGATACCAATACAGAACTTTCTTTATATCTACGTGTTAATGATCTTGATGACTATTTAAACACCATTTTAAAGTCTCTCTCCATCCCAATTCCTTCTGTATAATGCTTTGCGATATTATATGGCGCCATTTCGCATCCATTTTTATATGCTTTTTTATACCACTACAACGCTTTGCTATAATCATGATATCTAGTTTCACAAATGTATCTCAAATAATTCATTGCTGGTGGGTAATTTTGCGCCACCGATTTTAAAAACTAATCCAACGCAGCGTCTTCATCTTTAAGGAGATAGCACATGTTATATTCGCCTGCCTTATCTCCAAGTAATGCTGATTTCTCGGAATGAAACTTGGTTTTGTGGTGATCTTTTGTCACACCGTGGCCATGTAAATAGTAGTGACTTAATCTTAGCATCGCAGGTGAGTTTTTATCGTCTTACTGAACCGCTCTCAGAATCCATTGTGTCGTATTAGGTACCCTCAAATTGAGTAGTATGTACTGTTTATTACTTAATTTAGCACACACTTAATATATTCAAACTCCATTATAAATATTCTTTCATACTTTTACTATGAGCTCTTCCTCTTTCACTACTAATAAAACCGAGGTTATAAGAGACTCATTTATTACTTGTATTTTTACTTGTTATTTCACTTTATTATTATACCGTCAATATCACATATTGAAAGGCCTTTAAATAACCTTCATTATCTGAACTGATAGCAGCTCGTTTATAGTCAATGTCAAATATTATAAAAAATGAGTTGCGATTTCCTGCTTTGGCTTTTTTTAAAGTAGAAGACGAAAGTTTGATTTTATCATCTAAAATAAAAAAAAGATAGATATCAGTAATATGTTATTTCTAAATTTGTTAACTAACGTTGAAGAGAAATGAAAAGTGAGTTTTTTTCTTCTTTGTCTATGATATATTGTTTTTTAAAAGATGAAAACATAGCAATAAAAAAGAAAATTGAAAAAAAAGAAAAAGGATCAAATAATAAAAGTGAAATATCCATCTTGATGCATAATCCAATATTAAAAAATATTCTTTGTTTAATATAAACAAGTTTAACTATTGGCTAATATTATATATTTAATTTTTATTTAAGAGGCCATATAAAAATACTTTTGAGTAGCTGACAAAGCGTTATATTTGACATCAGGATCCTGGTGGGTCATCAATTCCATTATTCTTTGCTTTGCTCCAAGTATTTCAAGGTTTCTACATAGAATTGACTATTATTACAATCTCTCTTACCGTTATATTTATGTTAAAAGCTTACTTTCTACCATCAATTGGATTATACTTGACATACTGTCCCATATCATGACATGCTACCGCTAATACTACTGGATTAGTAGAAGCACTTAATAAGCGAGCCAATTTTCTAAATCCACACAATGTTATTATTTAAGCGACTACACTTTACTAGCGCAAATGCTTACCTCAATAGATTTTGATTGTTATCATTAAGACGACCAGCATTCTGTTTCCAGAAGTTTTCAGACAAATGGGATGGA
>VCJB01004162.1:27461-48892 GCA_024140155.1 Backusella parvicylindrica | reverse complement strand
TAAAAAAAAAAGAAAAGAGGTTTTTCTAGTACAAAAGGAAGGAGTGTGTGTGTGTGTGTGTGTGTGAAATGAAAAATAAAACAACATAAATTATTCATTTTTTTTGTTTTGTTTTTTACTCTGATCAAATAAAAAGAAATTCAATTATTATTGATTTATGCTAAATCATTTTGTAAAAGAGCAATATCTTCATGGAATGAATCGCTTCCGACATCAACTTCATCAGTGTGCCATCCAGGTACGGCTTCGTTCAAATGGTCGGAGGTATCTTGCCAGTTGGTTGCAAAGTCACTATGGATAGGCTCGTCGGAGTGAGATTCAGGCTCCTCCTCGATATCGATTTCGTTGGAGTGCCACTCGTTATCATCAGAGTCAAGACCATTTACATGATCATCAACCCAACCGGCAGCATCGCTATGAGCCTCAGGCTCTTCATCGATATCAACTTCGTTAGAGTGCCATTCGCCATCATTGTTATGTTCTTCCTCCCACTCAGCAGAATCGTTGTGGGTCTCAGGCTCTTCATTAATATCGATTTCATTGGAGTGCCATTCACCATCATTGTTATGCTCTTCCTCCCACTCGGCAGAGTCATTGTGAGTCTCGGGTTCTTCGTTAAAATCGATTTCATTGGAATGCCATTCACTGTCATTAGAGTCAAGGCTGTTGACATGATCATCAACCCAACCAGCAGCATCGCTATGAGACTCAGGCTCTTCGTTAATATCGATTTCATTAGAGTGCCATTCACCATCATTGCTATGGGTCTCGGGCTCCTCAATATCAATTTCATCAGTATGCCATTCAGCAGCATCGTTGTGAGTCTCGGGCTCTTCGTTAATATCGATTTCGTTGGAGTGCCACTCGCCATCATCAGACTCAAGAACGTTGACATGTTCATCAACCCAACCAGCAGCATCATTGTGAGTCTCGGGTTCTTCGATATCGATTTCATTGGTGTGCCATTCGTTATCATTAGAATCAAGACCATTCAAGTGGTCAGAAGAGGAAGATTCTTCAACCCAACCGGCAGCATCATTGTGAGTCTCGGGTTCTTCGATATCGATTTCATTGGAGTGCCACTCGCTATCGTCAGATTCGAGACCATTGGCATGGTCATCAACCCAACCGGCAGCATCATTGTGAGTCTCGGGTTCTTCATCGATATCAATTTCATCAGTATGCCATTCAGCATCGTTGTTATGATCAACAGCATCATCTGCTTCTTCAACCCAACCATTATTATGAGAAGCAGCATCATCGTCTTCAACATCGACTTCATTTGAGTGCCACTGGCTGTCACCAGAATCAAGACTATCGATGTGAGCATCTTCTTCGGCGACCCAAGCAGAATCATTGTGAGTCTCGGGCTCCTCGTCAATATCAATTTCATTTGAGTGCCACTGGTCATCATCAAGGGCTTCATTTGAATGATCTTGAGTGGAAGCTGACCAAGTTGGGACATCATTGTTGTGGATTTCGCCGTTTTCCGACTCAACATCGACTTCGTTGGTATGCCAGTCGTCATCATTGGAATCGAGAGAGTCAACATGATCATCGACCCAAACACCATTGACGTGAGGTGTCTCAACCTCGACATCGATTTCATTGACGTGCCAACCAGCAGCAGTATTTGAGTGGTCATTGGATTCCCAATTGATATCATCAATATGGGCTTTACTGTTAGCACCATCACCGTTCCAAGAAGGACCGGCATTTTTGTGGTCACCTTCACCTTGCCACTGGATTTCATCAATATGGGTATTTCCGTGGGAGCCATCGCCTGTCCAAGAATTCTTGTGATCTCCTTCTTCTTCCCAAGTGTTTTCATCGGCAACAGGAGCATCGACGTGGGTACCGTCTCCATTCCAAGAATTAGAATGATGAGCATCATTCTCTTCTTCTTCTTCCCATTCAGCATCGTTGGCATGAGCAGAGGCACCGGTGGTATGATCTTCATTGGTGAAGTATTCATTGGAGTGCCAGGTTTTAACTTCATTGACATGGTTGGTATGGTCTTCATTGGTGAAATAAGGGTTGGCAGCGTTAGCATGTGTGGTGGTAGTTCTATCTTCATTGGTGAAGTAAGGGTTAGCTTCGTTAGAATGCGTGCTGGTGGTGTGGTCTTCATTGGTGAAGTAAGCATCGTTAGCATGTGTGGTGGTAGTATGATCTTCATTGGTGAAGTATGGGTTAGCAGCATTGGCGTGAGTGGTGGTGGTATGATCATCGTTGGTGAAATAGGGGTCACTGGCATCGTTTTTATGGGTGACAGCTTCTTCTTCTGTTTCTTTGTTCTGATGAATATACTTTTTATAATCTGTGTCGAGATTCTATATACAATAGATAAGTAAAAAAAAAAAGAAAAAAAAAATAGGTAATATATATAAATGTATGTGTATAACTTACATTAATGTACTCTTTGAAGGATGTGGCAGCAGGTGCTACTTTTTCATCTGATGATACATCGTTAGAATGAGAGTTGGCATGAGCATTTTCCAATTCATGAATCATATTTTCTACTTGGGCGTTATTATGATTGTTTTTGGTGTTGCCTTTGGTGTATGAAGCAACTTCGTCTAATGCGGAAGCCCATCCATCATCGTCGCTATGGTTACTATCAGATGAAGGAGATGTCTTATCATGGATATTTTGAATGATGTTGCTAATTTCTTCTTCATTTAAATGTTGAGAACCAGTGTCAGCGTTAGTAGCAGCCTCAGCGGTTGTAGTTGCTGATGTAGTTGCTGCTGCTGCAGGTGTAGATTCTTGTGCAACAGTGGGGGTTGGTACTTCACGCTTAGTGACTTTAAAATTGACTGAATCAATCTCACAGAACTGATCACCACTTTGGCCGGAAATGTGATAGTGATATTCACCTATTTTGATTTATTGTTAATATATATTAAGGATAAGAATAATGATAATGAAACTTACCAGCTTCATGATCACCAAGGTTAATGGGTAACTCTTCTGTAGCACCTGAAATAGCATCTAATAAAATAAAATAAAATAAAAAAAGAAAGGAGGGATTTTAAAAATATATATTCGGAAATTGGATAATTAATAACTTACCAAAAATACCAACATTAATAGTATTAGCAGCGTTACTGCTGTCTACCATTGTAATGTTAACGTTTTTAATAGACTCGGGTGCGTACCAAGCAACGATATGCTTAGATGCTTCTTCATATTGGAGACCTGCAGGTATAGAAAATAAGTAAATAAATAAAGCAGTATGAGTGAATGACAATCAAATCAAAAATCGTCTGTTTTTTTTTCTTTGTTTTTTTTCTTACCAGACTTGGCAGGAGAAGTGATTTTTAAGACTATAATGATGATAGTAATAATAATAATGATAATGATAGTGAGTGAAATTGTTCATTAATATCAAAATTGACATTTTTTGTTTTTTGTTTTTCATATTTACGATCGCAAGCGTTTTCAAGTGAAGCGTCATTGAGATGATTTCCACCGGGAGCTACATTGAACAAAGGAGTTGCATTGACGAAATGACCACTTTGAAGTAGTAAAGTGGCAACGAGTGAAAGGTTGACTATATTAGACAACAACTTCATCGTTCTATATTATTTGTTTTTAGATAAAGAAAGTAAAGGGGGACTTCTAAATAAAAATAAAAATAAAAAAAAAGTCTTGAAAAAGAAAAAGAAGGAATAAAACAGATAATAGAGAGAATAGCGAGAGGGAAGGGGGGGGGGAAAGTCAAGGCGGGGACTGGAATACAGTGTGTTTAAAGACACTTAATTCTGTCATTATCTATTTTTATGCAGTTACACAAATATAAATTTGTATTGCATTTGATTTTGGTGAACCGACTACCGGAAGCACTTCCTCTCAGCTTTCTCTCCTTGTTAACTATCTCACTTTAATGTAATCATCTTACATGAATGAAGACAAGAAAAAGAGAGATAAAGAGAAATGTTTAGATCAAGAAGAAAAAAATGCTCATTTCAAGTGGTAAAGTGTAGTACCTGAAAGAACAAATAGTGGTAAAAGAAAAAAAAGGAATGAATATTCGATGAAACTAGTTCATTTTAGTTTCTTGTCTAATACAGGTGTATCGTTCCTCTCTTGCTCTCGAAATAGGTCACAGCTTTTATTTTTAGAGATGATTTTTTGTATTTCTGGACATGAAAGGTAACTTTAATATTTATTTGATGGTACAGTTGGAGTCACCTTGCCTTATTTAGTAATAAATCATTGAGCCAAATCAATTAATTTCTTATTGCTGTTTAGACTTGTGTGAGAAATAGTGGGTCGTTTTTTTTTTAAAGCTTTTTCTAAAAAGTAGTGTAAACAATAGCATAATTAACTTTTCTAGTGCTGCAAGTTAATCAAGTTTAACCTTTCTTCTTTCTTTTTCTCTCTCTGTTTTTTTTATTTAATCTTTTCAATTTGATTTATATCAATATATATTTTTTTGTGAAATAACCTGATTAAATTAGATTAATATACAATTGTGTAATACATGAGTTATCTTCCCTCTTTTAAAGCCTAATGCTTGATTGAATTTATTCTTGAAAAACAGAAATCAGAATTTAAACCAATGAAAAGTAAAAACCGTGCTTATAATTTGCACTGATTATCCAGAAAAAATATTTTTCTATCATTTCTTTCCACTTATTATTGTTCATATTTATTTTGTTTTGTTTTTCAAAGTCAGAGAAAAAAAAGGGCCCTGCCAAGATCTCATTTTTAAAACAAAAAAAACATCCTGTTCATTTATCCAAGAACAATAACAACAAGAGATGGTAGTTGATCTCTTATTAATTTCCAACACTAAATATAAGAGCTTTTTTGTGCTATCAAAGTGTACATTTACGTTTTAAAGCCATTATTCAATTTTTTTTGAATATATTTTATATATACTTGTTTTCATTTCATGTTAAAAATATCATCTATTTTTAGGTAGCAAAATTTTCCCGAAAAGATACTTCTTATATGGTACAATCATTTAAAATGTGTATTTTATGGTCCATCTGAGACAGATTACTTAATTTAATTTACATACAGGTAATTATCATGAGAGCGAAAGTCCAGGGACTATCAATATACACTTACGCATATAAATGATGCTATATGCCCCCTTTCATTAATAGAAAGATGTTTAATTTACAATGCTACAATATAGTTATTTATTTTTATTTATGCAATGGTTGATACAAGGGTATTATATATATATATAATATAAAATTTCAAACAAGAAATATGAAGAAGCGTTATTGCCCTTGAAGATCAGGAATATCATCAGATTGACTATTTTGTTCTGGTTGGCCAGGCTGTCCAGGCCAGGCAGGCTGTTCCGAACCATCAAATTCTCCATAAAAGCGGTTGGTATCGACAACTTTATGCTGTAAACCACCAATGGGGGCACTGCACTCTGGACATTGCGATACTTCGGTGGCACCACCACACTCGCCAATGTAATAAGGGTGCTGGTTTTCGCAGACGAACCATCTACCGCCGACAACATTATGTAAACTGAAAGACACTTCTTCATTCATAGCAGCAATGATTTGTGACTTTTCGTGGAATGTAAGCTTTTGTCGTTCTTTCTCCATCTTTTGTTTAATCGCGTTAACAAGGGAAATTTCAGTCTTGATGTAATTATTATATCTTAGTGCTGTATAAATTGTTCTTGCGCAGGAAGGGCAACTCCAGAGTCGAATTGCGGTGTGTTTTCCATTCATGACTTCGGTATTAAAATATTGATCTAGTGCTTCCACAGAAAAAACTATGTATGAAAAAAAAAATAAGTACATCATTTTATATATATATTCAATTTGTTTCAAATGACACCTACCACACCCACATTGAGGCAGCATATACAACTTTTCGTTTTCCTCAAACTCGTGGAGGTAGCGCAAAGTTATTAGGCATTTTGTATGTCCAAAACATTTCTTACAAGGAGGACATGACTCGCCACACAAACCAGCACATTTATGTCTATATAAAACGAGATAAATTAAGATGGTGTCGTAGAATATCAAAATATATATGCTTTACCCGCAATTCAATCTTTTTTTACAAGGTGCGTTACAAGGAGGTCTATCACATTTCTAATTGCAGTAGAAAAAAAATAGTTTAGCATATCGATCAATTAATACACCTACAAGTCTATTTTTTACCTCGTTACATTGCTTGGTACACTGGTAATGCTCACATGCATAAGGGCAATGACTAACGCATTTTATGCAATCCTTCCAACATTCACGGGTGCATGCGTATCCATGAGAACATATATAGTCACACTTCTCTAAACATCGTTCTGTATGTTCGTCAGGTTTAGCACATCCTATAAAAGAAGTATGTATTAAAAACCAGAAAGTCTCTCTCTTGATATATAGATATGGATATACCTTTAGCACAATTATGGCCACAAATGAGTTGCTTGGGACATTCATAAGTACAATTTCGACGTTCATGACTATGAGACTCGCCACACTATAATTACAAATGTTTTTTTTTTTTTGTTAGATATATAAGCACAATTGCATTATTCTGTTCTTCCTTACCATTTTTTTACATGGATGTCCACAAACTTCAATCTCTTTAGCACAAGGTAAAGTACACATAGGAGAAACACCACATTTCACATCCAAAGTATGACCACACTCCAAAGTGACTGAATTGCTAACACCACACTCAATTTTCTCAGGTCTTGAAGATTTGAAGCACTCTACCAATTTTGTATGTCCACAGGGTAAGGATATATCTACCATTTCATGACACTGAACCAGCTCAAGATTTTGAAGGGACGAGCAAACACCGGTGTACTGATGTTTACAATGAAGTGTAACTGTATTCTGCTTTGTGCATGGAGGACAGGAACCAGCCTTTGAGCATTCGGAGCATTTATTTGGGCAAGTATGGGTGCAATTGGGAGGTCGGATACGAATACAAGGTTCGTCACAAGTTACCTGATCATGATTAAGGAAATGGCATACTTCCGGACAAACGTGTCCACAAGACATGAGTGATAAACAAAGCTGACTACAACCACCATTTTTCATTTTTATAAAATCAGTATAGTGAGACATCAAGGCGCTTTCTCCGTGAGTATGACAAGTCAATTGTAGCGAGCTACTATAGAGTTCCCTTTTCTTCATATATTCAGCGAAATCTTCCCATCGATAATGCACATTATCTATGCCCGGTTTACCGACTACCATCAATCCATAACGAGCTCGAGTCAAAGCAAACGACACATTATTCATATCCGAGCTTGATTTACCAGGTGTCGCTGTTGAAATAATAACAAACGAATTTTCACGACCAGCGTTTTGCTCAACAGAGTCGATGACAATGGATGGAATATTACCGCTGAAGCAGGTACGCTCTGGAATTTCTTCACGGAGTATCTTGCGGATGATGTATTTTTGTTGAACTGTTAATGTTAAAATGGTGACTTGAGGAACAGAGTATGACTGCTGTGTCATGTACACAGCCAAATGAGCAACATAGCGTGCCTCATCTATTTCTGCATTGGTGAGTTGGGTATGTAAATATTTTGAGTATTGAATATTAACACCAGAATCTGATCGATCAGTCTGATAATCGACATAATAGGTTCGTTGACTAATACCATAAAGCACTTCCTTGGAACCATCTCTGCCATCCATCTTATTATCAATACCTGTAGTTAAGGGCGCAGTAATCAGGAGCTCCTTGTTGTACTTTGTTCCACTAAAGTTATCAATGACAGAGGCAACTTCAGAGTGCATTCGCCATTGCTCTTCCAAGCGAATCATTTTTCCTCCAGATACCTTCCATCTTTCAAATAGTGAAACATTAAGGTTACGTGGCGGATTTCCTATTTCTTCATTTACAACCTTTGGCTTGTAAGAGGAGTCGCTGTTACCAAAGATAATGACATGTTCAACTCTAGGACCCAAAAGTGAAGACATTACCACCGATTCGTGAATCTGAGAGGATTCATCTACAATCACCACACGAGGCCAGAGTTTTGATACCCAATCATGATGAACAGCCGCAAAATCGGATGTCATTCCAACCACCTTGTTGAAACGACCATAATACATACAGTTGTTGATAAAAGTATCATCCACATCCACTGCTTCCTTTGACTGTTGTTCCATTAAGTCATTGATTTCCGCATCAAGATACTTCAGCAGTACAATAGCCAATGCGTCAGTAATTTTTTGTTTTAGATCGTCAGAAACATGCCATATATTTTCCAATAATGAGATACGCCAGCATTCGAGCAGCTCACTTCTTAAATCAACACCGGAATTGGATGATTTGGGGAAGGGCCATTTAGTCGCCTCTGAAATTGGTAAGACGGTAGTTGTGTGTCCCTCAACCCAATTGTGGCGAGTCTGATAAGTTTGCTCATCCATGATGGGCATTAATCCTGTTCCTGTACGGCTCTGATGGTCATTGACCAATTTCCATTGAGCATTTGTCATATCCGCCTTTGCACTAGTATTGTCTTTCCTAATAGGAGCCCACTTCTTCCAAAGCAAATGGTTGGTAATGGTATACTCGACCTTATTGAAACTCTTTATATACTGTTCACGCATAACAGTGGCAAAACTAGGTGGGATCACATTGCAGAATATACTGGAATCACGGTCAACCACTCGGGAACGATATAAGAACAAGGCGTTGAGTTTTGCCTGTATGCCTAACAATTGTCGCTCCATATATTGCTGGTTCTTACGGTTTGGATCATTGGTAGAAGATGAACTATATTTAATGGCTTGCTTCTTGATAAGGTTATCATCCCAAGGATGTCCACCGAAGCGTACGATATCGTGCATATGTGGTGCGATCTGTGTGAGAATAGAATCGAGACCCGATTGTGATTTTGCGATGAGCAAAACAGGTTGATGGAATTGTCCTTTATGAAGAGCCGCACTTATCAACTGGATCAATTTGGAAGCAAGGTACGTTTTTCCTGTGCCTGCAGGGCCAGAAATCACCGCAATACGATGAGTCAACGCAAACTGAAGAGCCGACACTTGACTAGGTGACAATGAGAAAATTGGTTGACGTTTGGAAGGAGAAACAGATCCCCATTTTGAACTATGACGTGGCCAGTTATTCTTGCTTGGTGTAGCGATAAAGGTTCTATTTTTTACTAAGACGCAAGAGATATCCAAATCAACATCACGCATGTAATTAGGTACTTGACTTTCATTGGTTAAAAGTTGATTGGGTTCCAGTTGTGATCCATACCATTCCGATATTTGGGTCTTTGTCAAAACATTATCAGCTGCAATCAAGCGTGGTGTAAGTATGAAGGAGAAGTTCTCCTTGTTAACATCAAGAATAGCACTGTGTAGCCAGCGGAGAACAGCAAAATCAGCGGATGCATTGCTCTTATAGACTGCAAGCGTGTAAGAACCGGACCAATCGATACGAGGTTTAGTTTCAAGCATTTGAATTGCAACCACACTTGTTACACGGCCTTCTTTCTTTGTTGTGGCAAATCGAATGATTTGTCCAATAAAAGCGTCATTAAACCGACTGTTTCCTTGTTTATGTTCAGGAAGTAGCAGCGCAAGTGTACCTTCTGTTAAAAACTCCATCAATGTGTCCTCATTATAGATACATGTTAATTCAAATAGAATGGATGTTTGAGTGGATACCATCGTTAACAGAGTGCTTTTGGGTAGAGTGTTACAGAACATATTGTTTTTTTGGATTGGTTTGCCCTTCTGAATATCAATACTTTGAATATACTTAACAGTTTCTCGCATAGGACCCATGACTTCTTCTCGTAGTAGCATGTAGTGTAGTACCAAGTATTGATACAGGTTAGGAGTCGTATCCATTTTTTGTAGTACGTTCACTAATTGTATGTGGTGTTGCGATTCATACTCCAAGAAGCTGTTTTTAGAATGCAGAGCTTCAAGCACAACCAACGAAGCCGTGGGAATAGGAGGTACTAACTCATTTTTCGGTGATAGCCCATGATGTGACGATTTGGGATGAGTGATTTCTTGAAAGAGTTTATCGATGTCTTTGGCCTCAGCGGGTGTGGTGACATCTTTCATAAGTTCGAATGCATTTTCTAAAAATGGTAATTGTATATCCTTTGGACTAATGGTGGTGCACGCTGATAAGGTTGCCAAAAACTCCAATATAATCAATAAATCAGTAGGTAGAATGATGTATAACTGTATGTAGGTTAAACATCCAGCTCTGAATTGATTCCAGGATTGAAGTATTTTTGGTGCGATCAATCGAGATGTTTGTGAATTTGACTCTGACTTCATAATTACCGTAAGACTTTGAAGCAAGTAGGAAAAGATACGACCGGAGTATTCATGAGCACGTCTTAATATGGTATCACCTTTTTTATGAAAAGCATTAATGGCTTGGGTGTTGTCTTGTTGGGTTAATATACAATGTAGAAGTTTCAATAGTTCTGCGTCCTTTGTGTTCAATAATGGAACCAGGGGTATACAATTTGCTGATTTCCCATTTTCCAAAGGTACCATAAATTGTCTTGGTAGAGACTGGTTTGGTTGAGGTAAGGATAAAGGAATCTGATCAAAATGAGTTGGATCTGGAGCCCAGGAAGGAACATTTTTATCCGCTGCAAAATTGACAAAAGTAGAATGTGAACTTCTATCATGACTAGATGTACTGGACTCTGGTGCGAAGCGTGGTGGTGGTGGGAGGGTGTCATCCTTACTTGCTTCCGACGTGATAGAACTACTTGATGCACTTTTAGCTTCGTTGTTTTTGCTATTATTAGCTGCAAAGAACTCGTTTTGAGAGAGCCAGTTTGCCTTTTTGGCTTTTTTATCATTCTTTTTTAATTTTATATCGAACCCATCTCCCCATGACTTTGCTGCAACTGATCTAATGTCTTCAAATGGGGCTGACTCTGATTCAAACTTGACAAAGTTATCTTTTTCTGGCCAAGTTGTAGTTTCTTGAGGTTTTTCAATTGGCGATGTTGTCTCGCTAGCAGCATAGCTTTAAGTTACAATGTACTTTTTCTTTTTTAAAAAAAAAAATAGAAATGTGAAACTTACAGCGAAGTTACGATCTGTGTATTAGACGATCCTTTGTTAGAAACCGCGCTTGATCTCTTTGGTATATTTCGTAAGGCTTCAGGGACAAGATCATCCATTGAGTATGAATGTTGATCAGGAGGTATGTTCATTTTTTCGTCCTCTGGTGTCGTATCATTTGAGTTATATGGATGTCTTTCTTTATCACGTGAGATAAATGCTGCCTTGACAGCTTCAAAAGAAGCATTAGGAAGAGAGTATTTATGCATAGTGAAAAAGAGCGGTGGAATAAGTTTTTGTTTTATTGTTATTTTTGACAACCAGCGAGGAAGAAGCAAAAATGATAAAAACTCATGTCACGTGATTTGTGTAACAGATGGCGTTGTTTCTGCCACTAGAATAAACGAAAGGGGGAGATAAACATCAGTGGTCCATGTGTTGACCAACTGTTTAGCTGATAGAATTCAAGAAAAGTTCAATTTCCCTTTACAATATAATTTCATGCACTTTCTTATTAGTAAGAGTCAAAGAATATATAGATTTATAATGATCAAAAAGCTTAATTGGTATGGCTTTAGCTGATAAAGTATGATTACTTCTCGGAACTACTCTATGATTTATGAACTAAAACAAACATCACTTACCTCTTTTTATTGTTTGTTGTTGTTAGTGTCTATTTTTAGTTTTCAAACATGCAAAAAGATAAACAGCAGATCTTGTTGTTTTATCTTTTCCCGTGCACTGTAATTAAAATTTACAATATATAAATGGGATGCCTTTCTGGGAAGAGCACTTGCTAAGTCCGATTAAAACCATTGAGGTTCTTGTAATACGAAACATTTAAACTCCATTTGTTCCTAGCCTTAGGTCCAAACCTTTTTTTTCTTTTAGGATTCCTTCTTCATTTACCTATTCTCTTTCGCTTTCTTTTTCTTTCTTCCTTCGTCTTTATTTATTTATTTTAAAAAATAGTAATAACAATAATAATAACAATAATGGGACAAGCTACAAGTAGAGAACATGCACCATTGACATTTGGATATGTTAATGATTCTGTACTAGACATCCAAGATTCTTCTCTGGAAGAACTTGATCAGAAGCAAGATTTTGTATTAGATAATCCACATTTATACCAGCTGCAGGCTATATGTAAAGAATGTACTCCAGGAATATCTCATGAAGAAGTATATGTATCCTCCGTCAATGAGTCTTGCTCTGTTTGTAAAAAGAAAAAGCGTCTTTCGCTGGTAAAGAAGGATTTGGCTGATGATTTGGATTATATTGATCAAACATACTACCCCGATCTCGTTCACTACAGCACCGCAACCATTGATCCGATGGAAAATGAATTGTTACAATTAGAAGCAGAGGATGAAGACGAAGATAAATCCAAAGACCAATGGTCAAGACTGACTATAGGAGATATCGCTCCAGGTAAAATGAGACCTCGACGATTAACTGGTCCTTCAATGGCAGTGGACCTGTCCAATAGGTCGCTGATTAAACTAAGTGCAAGTATTGGATACCTTAATAACCTTACTAAATTAAACCTGTAAGTTTTTTCTCGTGACTCATTTGGCATAGTGCACTAGTTTGTTTACTAACAATAACATCGCCCACATGCACCTATTAGATCCAATAATCAAATGATCGAAATACCAAGGGAAGTGGGCTACCTACGTAACCTCCGCGTATTAAATATATCGAATAACTTGATACAAGATATTCCAGATACCGTTTCCTTGCTCTCTAAATTAAAAGCACTCAATGTTAGCCAAAATAAGTTGTCTGTGTTACCTGACTCGATTGGTCAATTATCCAAATTGGTAATTATAATAGCTAATGATAACATACTCAAAAGTATCCCGCGAGAATTTGCTCAACTTCCATGTCTAATTTCTCTGAATGTGGCGAACAATCCTTTAAAATCATTGCCCGCCGAATTTGCAGCTCTCCCAACGTTGCGTAAACTCTTAACCGAAGGTTGTGCCTTTGAAGAGGAGTATAGTTTTGAGTTGAAGCACGACCCACCATCTTTGTTTGAACAATGCGCTCGCCAAGTTGTACAATCCCACACAAAAATACCCAATCAATTAGCAGATCATATCAAAAGCTACCTTTCAACGGCACAAACTTGCTCCTATTGTAAAGGACCCTTTTTTGAAAGCTATGTTACACGAACAAGGCTCATTGAACGTGTAGGACAAGCCATTGCATTTGATTACAAGTTTTGCTGTAGTCATTGGACTGATGAAAGTGATAGAATATATACCATGTTTTCAACACAACCTCCAAGACCTGGAAAAAATCACAGTATAGATACAGCAGGATTATCTGACTCAATAAAGAAAACAAATCAACGTATTCGTTCGAATAGTAACAGTAGCATCTGTAGTCATTCATCTAAAGAAGATGCCATCCCACTTTACCGACTTAAAAGTCTACCCGATCTCCCGCCCCTTCAACATTCTCACACACTCCCTGGACCATCACATATCCCAAAAAAAGAATACAACAGACCGCGTGCATCGTCGGGCGCTTCCGTGACAAAAAGATTTACAAACTTTATTAGTAGAACATCTAGTTCCACTTTGAAAG
This sequence comes from Backusella parvicylindrica, assembly GCA_024140155.1. Lineage (NCBI taxonomy): Eukaryota > Fungi > Mucoromycota > Mucoromycetes > Mucorales > Backusellaceae > Backusella > Backusella parvicylindrica. The sequence continues at coordinate 35,282 of VCJB01004162.1, read as the reverse complement.
GGTGTAGTCAAAGTAGCATCAATCTCTCTGTACACTCCAACAATAATGGTAGTAGTTCCAATTTAGCATAAGAATTATTTAGAAATAACAGTGCTTGTGTATGTCTTATTTTTGTTCAAACTCTTTATCCACTTGTAAATAATAGAGCATTAGTAAAATAAATTTTTATCTTGGTTTCCATTTTTTTTTCTTTTCTTTCGAAAAGCATATCATAAAGACAAAAAGTAACAATGAACTCATGTCTTTTGATAGAAAACCTTGTGTATTTGTATACATAATAATAGCAAATATGTAATGATTTCATTTAAAAACTTTGTTTATTTACGAATAACTTACAAGGGAATAACTACTAATACATCATCTTCACTTCTAAATAAGTCTAATAAGCGTTTACTGTATTGCTTGGGGTTAATTGGAATGCTGACTTTTCCGTTGTTTCGTGCTAAATTAAAGCTGTCAGGTAAACCATCGATTTCTTCACGAATCTGAGCAAGAGCCGTTTCGATGCTTTCGTTTTTCAAAAACACTGATCCCACTAGGTTCTCGTCTGATCGTGATGTCATATAGATTAACACCTCCCTTTCGTCATTTCCTATTGAATAAATTCTCGGTTACTCTCCATATAATCACTACTATCACTCCAATATACCTGAGGAACCAGTAGGAGCGGGTGATGCTTGACTAGATGGTTTTGGATCCTTCATCATCTCAGCTGCCTTTTCTTTTCGTACTATATTTTCCACCTTGTTTTCTGAAAACTCTTCAGGCATAAGCCAGGTCTTTTCCAAGTCAGGGTTTTTCATGTAGGTGGGTACAATAGGAAGTTCAGGTTCAGGTCCCACAGATATTTCGGCATCATCCATTGCTTTTTTTAACATGTCAACAACTTCCTCGTGTTTGGCACCTAAGTCAAGGGCTGTCTGCCCCTTGTTTGTCTTGAGGGTAGGATCAGCACCACTTCTTAAAAGAGTACTGACAATATTGGCATTTCCTCGATGTGCAGCCCAATGAAGCGCAGTCCTATCTCTTGTTTATTAATCTCATGCATCGCTTAACGCGTACTCCCACCTTACTTTTATGTTTTTCTTACCAGCCGTTCATCTTGTTTTGAGAATTGAGATTAACTCCAGAATGGGCAAAATGCTGCACCGCTTTGATATTTCCTAAAGCAGCAACTTCCCTTAAGGTGTCTTCTCTTTCGTCATAAAACATTTGTGCAAAACAGAATTTTGAAAAGTGCTAAAGTAGTATTTTATTAATTGTTTAAAAAAAAATGGTGGCTTTTTTTGCTGAAAAGGAAAGTTCCAGCAAAATGATTTTTTTTTGTAACACAAATTTGGCATTTTTGTCTTGTTAAAAAAAGAATAGAAATATGTGAGGGTGAGCCACCGTTTGAAATAAGCTTCAATTCAATCGAATGTTTCAGTTCCTGAATATCCAATGATTTATGAAACCATGTTATTCCTTAAAAAAAGAATAGAATCATATCGTTTATTTTTCATAATGACATTCTAATGTTTTGTTGAGCTGCCATCTTTGCCAAGTAAAAAAAGAACCAATCAAAGTAGTTGCTACGTTAATACCTTATAAAGATATTTACACTTTGATAACGAAAAACATGGTTCTTTCTTGAAGACTTTTCACGGCTGTCGTTGGATGACTTTCTTGAAAGCATTTTCCATATTGTTGACCTGTATTCAGTCTACGCAGCATTACACTATAGTCAATATTTTACTTTAATGTAAATACGATATGACAACCAATAGTAACATAAAATGAAAATATAGGGAGCTACAATAATATCGTAATCTTTCTACAAAAGCAGCACTTTATTGAATAGAATGATATATACACAGAAGAAATAGAAATAATTAAAGGATTCTTCAAAGGTTATTAATATATATATATATAATATCTAAAAACTCTTTTTATTGTTAATGTGTTCTTTCCCATTCAGAGGAAGTCCGGTAGCCGTTGGTGTCCGATGAAGGAGAATAGAAGGTTAGTATTAATGATTAGAGAACGAGACTTAATTTTGAGAATTAATCAACTCGATAATAGATACATTATTTTTCATCAATAATTGAAATATACTTTTAACGTAATTTCTTTTATTTTTCGTAATTACTTACTATTTGATTTATTATTTAAATAAATTAGTAGGAAGATATAAATATAAATATAAATATTTGTAAGTTTAATATAATTTAGGAATCATGAGTACTCAACTTTCCTTTTAAATTAATAGGTACACAATGTAAAATAAAAACAAACATCAAAAATAAGAATCATTTCATCTTCCTCCTAACCCAACCATTCTTTTTTTTTCTCCTTACTTTTTTTTTTCACTTTCTTTTCACTAATTTTATTCTTTTAAACATGCCCAACTCTAAAAACCAAGATCCATCAACTTACACTTCAATGATGCGTGTGACAAAAAAGGGTAGAGCATTCACAAAGGCAAGTATCACATCAAATCACTCAAAGAAAAAAGGGGCTCATGCATTTTTTTTTTTTTTTAGGACCTTTATGATATGTTTTCAGCCGTCATGCTCCAGATCGAATTAACAGATCACCGTGTTTTATTTCGATCATATCCTTATACCTTTACAACAGATGAAGCAGCAAAAGTATTGTCTTGTCTCAAGTTCATCTACATCGCTCGCTCACCAGATCCCGAAGACCCTAATCGTCAAATCGCGACTCGGACCACAACTACTTTTAGCATGGGATTTTCGTCTGCAAAAAACCTATTACAAGAATTTTTATCGGCTAGGCTTATAAAAAACGCTACAGATCTAGACAACTGGAATGTAAAAGATAAAGGAATATGGTCACCGACTCTCAAAGGAAAACACGTTATTGAAGGATTTGCAAAAGATACACAGATGAAAATAAGCGAACCATTAAAAACAGCCATGGATTCGCCAAGTATCAGCGGCGGTCCTAGTGGACGTCTAATAGTTCTCGATAGACTCACTGAGAATGACGATCAACTTACTTTCTCTCGTCCTAATATGACAACGGCTTTTTCAGCCATGCTTGCTAATTTACCTACAGATGAATTGATGGTTGATGATATTGGTGGGCTGGAAAAAAGACATCTCATACAGTATGAACATACCTATATGGGCTGTCATTGTGTTGAATGGCTTTGCGCTAAATTGACAATATCAACCAGGGAAGAAGCAGAACTGGTTGCCTCTGAGTTTGTGGTATTTGGATGGTTGGCACAAGTGGTTGACAAGTCGGACAAAATTTTAAGCAGAAAGGATGACGACAATACCTTCAAGTCTTCACGTAACGCCATTTATTATGTAACTGATCGTGGATGCCATATAGTAGGGTGGAAAACATCGGGCGATGACAGCACTTACTCTGCAAGTGACCTCTCTCTAGCATCCAACAATAGCAGTAAGAAAACATTACCAGAACCGAAACATCATGATTTAATAGAAGAAGAAGAAGAAGAAGACAAAACAATTAAAATCACTCAAGGTATGTCTACATTGAATACATTTGATAAGCAACAGTATACTATGGTATGCCATGATTCTGCAACAGATTTAGTCACCAGTGCAAAATCATTTACTCCAGAGCTTCGACCACCAAGCATGACTTTGACAGATTCAAATACGTCGTACAGTAGCTCAATCTCACCATTGCAGTCCAAAGATGCTTCACAATGGGCGAAACTTCATTATATTCTGGAAACGCCCATATTACGTATGTATTTTCGAGACTTTTTACGGGCAAACTATTGTGTTGAAAACCTCGATTTTTGGGTTTATCATTGCCACTTATTAAAGAGCTTACGGGATGAGTCAAAAACGGTTTTGGATCAGCTTTCGGAATGTTATTCTATCTATGAGACGTATGTTGGACCTGGCGCAACAGCTGACGTAAATATTGATTACGCACTGATCCATGACTTTGTAGGTTATGTTGACTCTGTATTTACATTGTCCAGTAAGGTTCCTACAGATGAAAGCAAAGTGAACTATTTTATCGCTGCCAATTCTACAGCGCAACAGCCCAAAGTACCCAGTTCTTCGGCACGGCTTCTAATGATACCACCTCAAATGGATACAGCAACACAGGTAGTTATATTAGGAAACAACGTTTCACCAGAACGTTGTTTAATAAAGCTACTTAAATTGCTCGGACGGGTGAATGAGCATGTGTGTCGCATCATGGCCGAAGATTCCCTCCCCAAATTTACAAAGACAACCAAATATAAAGAATTGCTATTAATGAATGATCAACACAATGATGATGTTGTCAATACATTTAGTTCGATGGAAGATCAAAGGCACCACTCAGAGATAACTGAAGCATAATGATGAAAATATGAAGATTTTTTATTTTGAATTAAGAAAAAAACAAAAACACTAAAAAAACAAAAACAGCAAGAACGAAAAGAAAAAGAAGAAAAGTTACAAATGTTTAGAAATGGTATGTGGTTTTGTTGCCAAGTAAACGATAGAGATAGTTTGAAAAGTGTTGCTTACTTGCCAAACTATCAGCATTTTTCCATAGATAATGTTTCTCTCCGTAGTTGATTTCACTCTTCATTGAACCCAGAACGAATGGAATATATGGCTTGGTCGTTATATCTTTACCAATCAACACCATTACTTTATATATTTATATAAACAAACAAAATAAATAAATAAATTGTATATTAGAAATTTTCCATGCATCTTATTATTCTCAAAGTTTATACCTTGTATAGTTCCATTCAATGTTATTCCGGCAAGATATTTCTGTTTAGCAAACAACACACCAACTGTGTCACCATCGTTCACCTCAAAATCAAAGGGCTTTGTACGTCGGTTTCCCACAATAAAGGAACAGTTTTTTTCCAAACGATTATACTCAAATTGGATAGAGGTTTCTGGAACAAGGCTTTGTAAACCAAATACAATCAAACTTTAATTTAAATTAGTAAAATAATAATAAAAATCTCCTCATCCCCTTAAATATTTATGTTACCTTTCGGAAGAGTGGAAATCAAATATAGAGCTTTCATTTTCCTTTCTTAAAAAACCTAACGTCACTTCATAATAAAGTGAAGGTAATATAGTGCTTTGATCTCGATCACTGGGATGTATAACGCCAAAGGAATGATTGTTGTCCGTTTCTCGCAGCATGTTAGACGGAGTAAATCCTCCATCAATAGGTTTAAGGTTTGGTTCAACGTTACCTTGTGCATTATCTGGTTGTTGTTGCATGGGGTCAATAGTAGCATCAGATAAATCAACCTCTTCTGCATTGTTGGATTTGATACTCTCTCCAGTCTTTGTAAAGTGGGGTGGAGGAAGTTCAACATTAATAGGAGATTGAGTGGCTAGTGCAGCGACTGGGGTATAACCAGGAGGTAAGTATCTGAAATGATAAAACAGAAAAAAAGAGTATGAGATTATATGAAATTAAAAAAAAAAATCGAATCAATTCAACTTTTATACATACCTCAATGGATCAATTGCACCACCAAACTGAAATTTACATTGCTGACCTGTAGCAAGTGAAATGGCCTTAAAAAAAATAATTAAAGAGAAAAAAAAAATTAATAGACCGTTCAGGTAAAAAAAAAAGAGTAAGATATAAAATAATAAGCTTACAGGATACCAGGCAAGTTTAACTGCAACACCATAGAACGCAACACCCATATCTTTTCCATTCTTGAAGTAACGAATTTCACCTGCATCCAAGTCAATAGCACACGTAACAACATCTCCTTCTTTCCAAACCAGACCATAAGATGTCCTCATGTTGGTGTAACGGCCATGCCACTTCTTTGCTCGATTTCCATCGTAGCCATATGATTGGGCATCATCACCCACCCCTTTACCACCTTCTGGATCGAAATCGAAATCATCGGTAACCCATCCTACCTGCATCAATCCATTTGATTCGAGTACTACTTCATATGCATATTTATGAGATTCATCCTCATTCAACGATGCCGTACTATCTTCTGGTAAAGGAGGGACTGCATGTGTGGCCCTGACAGTTTCAAACGTCCATGAGTCATTACGCACCTCTAAACAATTCTCGTAATTAATAAGGCAGTATCTTGAACGGGAAAGAAGATCAATCTCGACAAAGGACGAATTGTTGATAATCTCGTTAGCTAGTGAGGTGTTATAATATTGTTGAGTGATGTATCGGCTGCAATAAGTGAGTACAAGACGACTATAGAATAAAAATGGCTTCTTTTTTAAAAAGGGTAGTCGCATTCCACGCCAGAGTAAAATAGCAAGTGCTTGGAAGGAACCTTCAGGAATGACACTGTTTGGATCATTAGAAAATAATCCTCCTAAACATGTCATAACACGGTCAGTGAGAGAGCTGTAGTCTTCAAATAGATAAATCATGATTTCTATAAAGTGTAACTCATGAATTAAGTATTGTCGTATAGATTCTATCAAGAGAGAGAAAAAAAAATGTAAGAATTATCAGTATTGATTATAGTCATCGTTATGATTCACTTTATACCAACCATAGCGCGTTAATGATGAAAGAAGGATCAAGGCACGATTAGAGAAGCCGGTATAGTACTTTGACGTATATGAAGTGTTCTTTTGCATTGAAGGTAAATCATCCAAGTCAAATCTTTCTCCTTTTCTTCTCGTTTCACCCAATCTCTCTGCTGCTGATTCAATTTTTCTTGAGTTAGGATAAGATCTGTATACGTTGGAATCCCCACCTGACCCACCACCATTACCATGAGTCGCATTTCCTTGTGATGTAGAAGAGGAGGATTCGGCTTCTTCGTAGCTGCTGATACGTAGCGGACGTGCGTAGACTGTGACCATGGGAGAGTCACCATCACTGCTACTATAATCATCCTCGTCGGTAGAGGAAATATCTACATCTTCATCCATAACTTCTTGAGAATCATCCATGTAGTCATCATCATCATCGCCATCGTCATTGTCGTCTTCCAAAGACACACGCGAAAACAGGCATATCCACTGTAATAAATCTTGATAAATGAATTTCGATTTTTCCTCATTTAATGTATCTAGTGGGTAGCCCTTATAATAACTCGATGCCCAGGTTTCCAATGTAGGGTAAAGTACAAGATAGACCAACGATTTAACAAACTCTTGAATTGACTCTGGTAAGGTTCTTACATTTTCAGAGGTAACAGACGATATGTTTTGTGTTCCCAAATCGAGGCTGCTGCTGCTGATACTCACCGTGTTTGCTCTGGTATCATCCTTTGGCATTTTGCCCATGTGATTATATAATATCCCTTTTCGTTCATGATGAGTGTCATTAATGCGTATGTCCGCATAGCTGCTCTTGAAAGGCTCTCCTGTAATAACTGTGCCGATCAGCTTGTCGTTTTCCAAAAGTATGTTGAGTGCAGTCAATGCGCCAACAAGTTTATCACCAACACCAACTGGAAGCTCGAATTTCATAAAGAGTGAATACCGTTCCTTACTGGACATGGATGTGTCAAACAAAAAGTGAGTATCTTTTGATGTCAAAGATTGAGGTTGGTTTTGCTTTTTGCTACTTGATGACTTTGGTTTGTTGTTATCCCGGTCCTTTAACAAAAGCTCTAAGCGAGAAGCATTGGATATATTACCTTGCTCAGTAACGTCTATATACTCTGGTGTTAAAGGATCCTGTGATTTGCCTAGTAGCTCACTAGATTTGGGAATGTCTTGAATGTAACTTCCAGGTGAGTCTTTGATAGCGGATGCTTTTACCAATGATTGTGCCATCATGATTGGTAAAATAAGGCGTGATATTGATCTTGTTATTTCAATTAGAGGCTCAGTCACTTGGTTGTTTACTTGAGAT
>VCJB01004149.1:34573-57167 GCA_024140155.1 Backusella parvicylindrica | reverse complement strand
TTTTTTTTTTTTTTTTCTTCTTGTTGCGTATCAAACTATAATAAGGAAGAATTAACCAAACAAATAAATGCAACAAGCTGGTATCAAATCCAAATGGAATTCACTAAAAACATGGTTTACACCAGACATCAATCGACGACGACCTTCTCAATGCAGCATGGTTAGCAACAATAGTTGTGGATGCCAGCAAGATGATCTAATATTATTTTCACAAAAAAGACCTTCACTAATGGATGAGTTTACATTTCCCTTTCGACGTCGTTCCTCAAACGCATCATCGGAACTGTCCCAGCCGGACTTTCAAAAAGAGACAGAAAAAGTGTACGACATGTATGCACTTGCAATTGACGAAATTAATTATGCAGAAGATTCGAGAGGATCACCTTATTACTCTGGTGACCGGATTGCAGCTAAAGAAGCTATAGATACATGCCATCATGCTTACGTCAATTTACTGAACTTGCATGAATGTAATAGAGACCACCTCGAGGCTACGATTGGCCTAAAGATGGCCTTTTTACAAGAAAAATACGAGTCTTTACCTTTGAATGATGATCAACGCTCCTTCTAATTTATTCTTTTCTTTTTTTTTTCTATCAAATAATTATTTATTAACAATAATAACAATAATATAATCATACTTTTTCATTTTATATGTAAATATTTAATAAACTCTCTGCTCTGTCTCCAAATACAGTAAAGTATCGTGTGTGACCGATAAAATTTCCATTTACGCAATAAATACCGTTTTCTTGAGCTTTTGCTTGGCATAAAATTTATTTCGTTCTTTCTTTCTCTCTTTATCAATACAAATAAATATGCTTTTAGAGTTGCCAACTGATATATTTTTGGAGTACATTTTAACTCAAATCGATGTTTCAAGTCTTGTCAGACTATCCGCCGTTTCAAGTCACCTTTATGCACTCGTTAACGATGAATATGTGTGGCGAAAACTTTGCTTCAGAGACTTTAATCTGTCGCCAGATAATGCCTTTCGTCAAACTGGCTGGAAGAGACTTTATCGTCTATTACTTGATCCAAAAGTATATGTTTGGGGTGAGAACCAAGACAATAGATTAGGCTTGGATGAAGATAATAGTGAGGAAGAAACAGCTAGAAGTAATATGTTTCGTACTATAATAAGGTATGTCTCTATACGCGTAAATCAGCAAATGAATGAAAAGAGTTGTTGGTTAAAGCATATTTGTAGAAATCCTCGTAGTAGAAATCGCCAAAATAGATACGGGCTCCAAGTACCACTGCCTGAAGAGTTAAGATATCTACATGACAAGTCTATTGTTGATATTGTCTCTGGTGGTTGGTCTTTCCATGCGCTTGATAAGTATGGTTTTATTTGGTTTTGGGGATCAGTAAGTTAGAGAATGCCATTACGAGTTAGCCAAAGTCTAAATGTAATTTTACTAAAGTTTCAGCAAGACGTAACATTCAGACAATCACTTGGGACAAAACGAATAAAAAAACCACAGAAGCTTAGTTTGCCCCATCCCGATCTTCGCTTTTCTTCTGTTTCTTCAGGTCGACGCCATGCCATTGGACTTTGCAAGGATGGCTCAGTTTACCACTGGACTAACTGCGAACGGATCCAAAAAGTCGAGTTGCCAGCATTAGAAGTTGCACAAGTCGCGGCCAATTGGGAGCATTCATCGATTCTAACAAAGGACGGACAGATATTTAGTATCCCTCGTCCTAATTTTGTGATTCCATCGCGTGTGGATGAAGAGGTGCCACCTACAGTTGTCAACAATGATCTGGGTGTGAGCTTTCAATCACTATTAGTCGAACCTACTATTTTCGGAAATCCTGTACAAGATGAAAACGATCAATTTGTGCAAATTGCTGGCACCTTGGACCAAACTATTGCGCTGACAAGGAATGGCCTTGTTTTAAAATTAACTACTGATGATTCAGCTACCTTTTCAACCAATCCTACACAGCGCGCAATCGAACTAGCCCGATTTAGTTCAAAAGGCAACAATAAGTTTGTGGCGGGTAATTATAATAGCTTTGGTGTTTGTACAAGTGACGGTAAGATCATGCTTGGCCGTGCAGATGCTCAAAAGGATACTCCGCCTACGACTTTTGATGAATTTGAGGGTCATAATATTTGTAAAATGTCCTTTGGAGAGTAAGTGCCAAGAAAAAAAGCATATATATATATATAAGGACCGATTATAATATTTCTATTGCTTAGTTATCACTCTGGTGCTATAACAACTGAAGGTAAACTGTTTACGTGGGGTAATTGTGATGCAAAGGCATTGGGACATGGTTTTGACGTGGACTATTTGGAAAAGCCTAGAATAGTGGAACATTTAAATAATAAGTTCGTATTTGCTATTGGTTTTGGTGGTTGGCAAAGTTCTGTATTGGCTATTGATTTAAATGAATGATATACTCTATATATAAAGATAATAAAGCTTAATTCATTTTAACAATGAAATAGAGGTTCTATTTAAAATAAACAGCTAAAAAATGACAGCTATCGTCATTATTGTAATTATTTTGTTATTGATCTCAATTTCCTTTTTTATATCATTTATTTTAAAAAAGTATCAAATGGTTTAGATAATTACCACTCTTCTCTAGTTTTCTGTATTAGCAAAAAAGGGAGCATTATTCTTTTGGAGGACATGATTACAAAGAGAGAGAAGATGCACCTTTGTCATTTAATTATTACTCAAATTTACAAAACATGAAACTCGATTTTATCATACTATGGCCAGTGCTCATATCGCTATTCTTTTTTTTTTTTAAAAAAAAAAGAGAGATATGTTCTTTACTCCTTGAATCATCTTCAAATATCTTGCAGAAAAACTTCAAGGAGAATATCAGTGAAGGAGATTACCTTAACCCATCATTTGCTATCACAATGGCTGACTGTAAAATATAAAAACTGCAGCAGTGATCTCTTTTTTTTTTTAACCCCTTTCACGCTCCATCTTTAGTAATTTGTGGCTAATAATAGGTTCATAGACATTAAAAGACTGATGAAAGTGTACTATAATGAGAGTCTAAGTTTTCCAAAGAAAAGCAAAACGATGCCTGATCTTAGGTTTATTTTTATCGAAAAGCCATAATTTGATATTGTGATAGTTGTAGCATAATTACCAGATGCAGATGACTCCAACATCATTGATGAAGAACTATTTTGGGAGAAAAAAATCAAATAGCATACATATCTACCATTTCAAGTTTCTACATGTGACATCAATAAGTGTTGGAGAATACGAACTTGCAACACCAAAGGCCGTAAACTGGTTTGATAATAACTGGTGTATTGGCACTCTCCCTAATGAAATTATGTTTTCTAATAATAATCTCTTAATATTATGAAGCAGCGCATAAATGTGTTGTGTATAAGGCTTTCCAGCTTCACAATCGATCCATCTCATCGTTACAACCTCTAGATACACAGTAAAGTATTTGCTCCTCTCTTTATTTGGCACTCACGCTTTAACCAAAAATACATAAAAAAATCATTTTACTTCAATTTTTAATAAATTAAGAGAAAAATAAGATATATAGGAAATGCAAAGTCATATCGCTATTGTTGAACAGAGGAATAATAATAATTAGCTGGTGTTATTTGTAGAATATTACTACTAAAAACGATTTTACATGGAGAATACACCTTTTAAGTTAGCGTGTATAAATGCTCGTTGATTTATATCTTGAAGAAACAAACATGTAAATTTCCAAAAATAACTATAAAATGAATTAAATAGCTGTTTTTCAGAATGGTATTTTTCAGGATTAATTTGTGGTATACAATAAATTAAAGCATTGAAGGAATATTTTATTATAAGAACTATAGACTAAAAATAGATTGGAGAGCTTCTGAAAAGTAGCCCTTTATAAGAAACCATAAAGTAGTTGACGAAAGGACTATTTCACCCAATATTTGTGTATGTCTATGTCTGACGATTAACAGTTTAAGGGATATCAAAACACATATTTCTTATCCCTACAATAATCTAATTCCTTTGTTTGGATTTCAACTATAAAAGTGTTTAATTGTAATAATGTATATACATTTGATAATTAAGGAACAAATCTATTAACATATGATAAAGGTAATATATAATTTTCCTGCTTTTATTTATGCATCTGTGCGTTTATTACCATTATCATTATAAAAGCATCTCAGAAATAATACTGATTTTGAGTAAGAGCATTAAATTTAGAATTCACTTGCTTTAAGATAATAAAAATCTCCCTTTTTTTTTAAGAAATGGTTCTAGAAACATGACTTTAGTAATAAATTGGATATATTTTTATTATTATTTATTTTTATTAGCAATAAAATTAAGGTACAAGCGAAAAGAAGAAAAAAGATATTACATCAAAATTATCTAAGTAGTTTTATATTTAACACCTTCATGTGATATTTTGGGTAATATAAGGTGACCAACCAGCAATCTAGACAATAAAAACAGAATGATTGTAAAGATAATAAAAAGTTCAGCTATACAAAAGTGACTGATGGAAGTACCAATCTCCAACCAGCTACCATAATCCGTCACGAAATAAAAGAAGTTGATGGTCTGGATATCGGTAACAGTCATCACCGAAAGGAATAAAGTGAATGGTTCAAGATCAAGACTACTGCTTAGGATACCCAAAGCAGATGATACCACGAAAAAGGGGATAAGCACCTTGATGATCAATAATACACCCATCAAAAACGGATTAAAAAGAGTAGTAAATCTGTATACACTTTCGAGAGAAAAGCTACCTAACGACGCAACATTGCCTGTTCCGAAGAATGCAACGTTGATGAAGAATAAAAACATGAGGACAGAGCGTCCATCACTAGCATTAAGTGTACGGTTTTCGGTAATACGCTTTCCTCTGTAGAGTGCACGCTCGACTTCCAACCAAAGAAGAACAGTGCTGCAAAAGCAAACATAGAACATAAGCTCATATGAAATACTTAATAATACCATCATGGGTCCAAATGCAAAGCAAATGGCAAGTAATCTTGTGAAATAATCCTCGGTGGGTGGACCACGGTAGACAAATGGGAAAACACTTGAAACACCTATAGCAAAAATATTACTCTCACTGTTGATAAATTAATATTAGAATTTCTGTTTTAAAACTTACTAATGATGGCCCAGCTAGCAACTTGATTAAGCAATGGCAAACCATCACGTCTTTGAAGACTAGCTGAAGTGAAGTAAAGAATAATCAAACTGATAACAATAACGAGCAATTGGATTCTCATCAAGATACTTGATTTGGGACTAACGCGCTTGGCTTGTTCAAGATTCTTTAAGGTGTAAAGACTGAGAGCAATACCAGCAATACCTCCAATAATTCTATATCGCAAATTAGAATAATAGATAAACCCATAGTTTATACTGGCTACTTACACAACAGGTATACTTTCACCTTTTTCTACAGGTAATAATGTAAAGGTACTTGTAGCAAAACAGGAACATGACCATCCAATTAAAATGGGCATATTTCCTTCGCCTTTACGCACCTTTTCTGGCATTACAAGTGGCCATGCAGACAAAATAAGGAATACTCCACTCAAGGCTTCTCTATAAAAGAAACTAGTGACCTAGTTAAATAAATAAATACATGTTAGAAAATATTAATATTTATATATATGTTGAAACATACCAAGGCTTCTAAGCACAAAAAGGCACCGACAATGGCCAAGAATAATTTCACCTTTCCATTTTGAAGGCTTAAATGTAAAGCATGAAGTAGAACACTATAATTACGACAAATATGGTTCCAAAAGTAGATAGGGAAGAGTACATAAGCATAATACATCTTTGGCATCTTTTGAATCCACAACATGCTAGATAGCCCGAGTGCAATCAAAACAGAAGCTGTATTAATCTAACCATTCGAAATAGACCAATAAATAAGTATATTTATATAAACACTTTCCCTTTTTACTCTTGCAATCCCACACACACACACACATTACCATAATATGAGACTTGATTGAAATTTTAGTTTTTGTATCTGCTATCAAGACATATTTCTTGATAACAAATTCCAAGCAGAAAATACACCATCCAATATAACCAACAGTGATTACACCTCTCAAAAATAACCAATCATATGTTTGAAAATAACGCAGACCTTGGATACTAAGGCTCATCAATTCTTTTGACTTTTGTTCGGCCAATGTAAATTCCTTATTATCGATCATTGCTTGGATTTGTGCTACATGTAACAGGGGATCACTGTTGCCCGAAAGACCTTGGAAAGGTCTAAAAAATAATTCGAGTTCCTGCTTCTCGTCTAGAGAGTAATAAATATATGAGTAAAGAAACAAAAGCAATCAATTTTCTTTTTATCGACTTCCTGCATCATTTTTTTTTACAACAAATGATTTCCCTCTTTTTTACTTACTATGCTTTACTTGGTATTGCTCAAGAATCTGGCGTGCATTAGCAAAGGCAGCCTCTGCCTTATCATATTCTGTTGAATTTAAGAATCCCAAGGGTAATTCGCCCACTGAATTGACAGGAAGGTTTATACCAACCAAGTATGCCATTAAAGGAGCAATATCGGCTTGGAGTATATCATCACGCTGTATTTCCGATAAGCCCCAATCTTCTGAATACTCATCATGGCCTAAACCAGAATAGATTGGGTTACGAATGCCTGCACCCCAAGAAACAATAGGTGTTCTTGTATTATCAGGATGTCCGTCACCATGACCACCTTTTCCATATATAAATATAGCATTAAATATCCATGGTGACAAAGATGATCTTTTTTTTATTATTACCTCTGTTGTTCATTCCATGATCTGCAGTGAAAACATAACTTGTACGATCATCATTACCATAGAAATCCTCTATTAAATCAACGATTTCTTTAATTCCTGCATCGACCAATTTAATATTATCCAAGTATTCCTTTGAATAAGGTTTAAATCCATGCCCGTTTGTATCCAAACCAAGTAAATGCAAGAAAAACACAATTTTCTTTTGACGAAGCATACTATCCAATTGTGGATCCGTTGTTGCGTTTTTGAACAGCTCCTTTACATGATCAAACACCCAAACATCCAAACGAGAAGCCTCTAATAGCTTTCCATATTAAATATACACACAGTTACCACACTCATCAGACATCATTGCTACTTACCACCAGAGAAATCTTCGTATTCAGGTGGATACATGAATGTTTCAACTTTATTAGGATCGCTTGCACCATGTTGAAACATTGGTAAAATATCAGGTGAACCAAACGACCAAGTGTGTTGTGATTGATTAAAAACTGAATCGAAATTGACAGGATTCATAGACCAACCTAAATATAGACATAGTATTATTACTTTAATGGCTTTCCATGTCCTATGTATATATGTATTATGATCGTTATTATTACCTGTCGTAACAGCACTCACGTCTTCATAAAAGCCAGCAATAATAGCAACATGGCCAGGTCGTGATTCTGTTGGTACACGGGTATGCGAAACACCCCATGAACCACGTTCGGTGATGATGTTCCTTAAGAAAGGTGCACGAGTATTTCCATCTTGATCTAACTCAAAAAGCTTATCGGCTCTTAAGCCATCGCCTGTTTTTTTAAATAAAATAAATAAGTATATAAAATGAACCATATTTTTTTATATTGACATGGAACAAGAGGTCTACTTTACCGACAAAAAGAAACAAACGATCTGCTGGTGGTTCCAGGGGACTCTTGTGTGGAGTCATCCCGTGAACCAAAGGAGAGGTGAAGTAAATATCAAAGATGCTGAATAGGTAAATGATGTGGAAAACCACACCAATCACCAGCAGTGCTTCACGCGACATGTTTGGCTTCTTTGACAAGTAAAAAAAGAAAAAAGAAAAAAAGAAAAGAAAGTATGTCGTGTCGCTTCTTTGTAAAGAGGGGGAGGAGAATTCGATTTTAATCAAATATAAATTAAGCAATTTTGTTGGTTCATTCTGATGCTTTTTTATTGATAAAAAGTTCTGCCGACGAGTCATTTATTGCGATTATAACCATAACATTTATCATTTATTTCACTTAGTGCTTTTTATTAGTAAATATATATATATTGATCTATGTTCCATGTCTCTATGTTGCTTTCCACACAATCTTCACTAGCTTATCTAGGTACAGAGTGATATTTTCATGCACCAAACCTGGAATTCTTTCTCTTTTCAAACCTAACCATTCAACTGGTGGTGTCGCATCCCCCATAATTTGTAACTGGGGCTGAAAATTAACCTGATGAAGCGAATGATACTCATATTGCTCTATTAGCGACGATACATATGATTCTGCGTGTAGAGATTCTTCCTCTAAAAGTGACTCTATATCAGACGACGGTGTTTGCATGATAGGAGACAACGGTTTACGAATAATAGGGCTATCCAAAATGCTGTTGTTTTCGGTTTCCATAGAACTCACCAAGCTAAGTGGAGTGGAAGGCTCCATAAAAAAGTGACTCTCATCTCTCGTCTTTTTAAGCGCTCGATCAAGTTGCGTGTTAAACATGTTCATCATTTCCTGGAGGTACTTGATTAATCCAATATTGAGTGAAACACCAACACGTCCGCCAAACTCTGCGTTAAATTCATGCGTGATTTTGTGTCCCAGTTGCGTCGATTCCATCGTAATTGCAGTTGATGGGATACCGAAAATCTTAGTTCCTCCTAAATTCTTATTCCCTTTTGTTGCAGATGTTTCTGCCGCTTGAATACCTGGAGTACTGTAGCGCTCCATCAAATCCTTACCACAAACATTCTTCGTAAGAGCCGCATGTGAAAGGTTGATAACAAGCTTACGGTGAACACCCTCGTTGTTTCTAGGAAGCTCTTGTAAATTGACTTTGAATTGACTTGCTTGCAAATCCACATTATCCGAATCTTGGAACTGGTTAGGATATATAACAATCTCTATATTCTGGGCACAGATGGATACTTCGCTTTGAATCAAGGGGTCCTCGTTGAGTTCAGTCAAGTTTTGAGCGGAAGAAACAGGTGATAAATGTGGAGCCGGGTATTTTGATCCTTCTAAACCAAATTGTCGTAGACCAGCTTCATCTTTCTTTTTTTGCAGAAGATCATTGAACTTTTGAACCATGGTGATAATGACTGGAACTGTTTTCACCGATAATCTAGCAATCAGGGCCTCCAAGTCAGCCGAAATACAAATCTCACATCTGTCCATTACACGATTCACATTCACATTAAATTCAAGCGATTGCTGTATAATATCTAGGATATTTTGATATTCATATTCGAAGGTGGCAGTAAATCCATTAGAGCGTACGGAAAGAGCAGATTTTTCTCGTGTCCGGCGCCCTTCCAAGTTTGAATGATCAACACGTCCTTGAACTAATAAACTTTTAAAATTGGCGTTTCCTGATAATCGACCTTCAGATACTAGACTAGAATCATCCAATGATATACAAAGACCTTTAGATTCAGAAGGTATATCATGAGCCTTTACAGAAAAGTTTTGAGGAATAAGAGTTATTTTCCCAATAGCAGGACCCAAATCAAGTGAAAGACGTAATGTTTGTAAAGAAACGGCAATGTGCTTGGAAAAAGGTGCTGGTGGTTGCGATTCTTCTAGCTGACGATCGAGTTGAGAATCTAAATCGGATCCAGGAAGACTCTTTTTCTGAACTGGTGAGCTTTCTTGGGGGGGAGGAGGAGGTGGTGGTGGTGATGAACCATGACTTGGTGCTTCCGGTAAAATGGGTTGGTCAAACCAGTAAGAATTGAGGATAATTAAATCTTGGAGATGACGAATGTTCAAGTCACCCTGTACGTTAGGTAATTCAATAATAATGGATATGTCATCCTTAGAATTACCACCTTGTCTTTGTGAAGTAAGCATAGCATTGAATAAAATACGATCGACACGTGCATTCAGACATGCTTCTGGAGAGAAATGATGCTTTACAACACCGGTAATTTCACGTACAGCACCCACACAACTCATAGTTCGAGAGGTGGTATCGATAGAGAATGCGTTCATTAAAAATTCACTTTCCTCCCAACCCAGCGAGCAAACAACCTTTGATGATGGTTGGCAACTAAGATCTAGTTGAGTTCGAGACAGTCGTAAGAAGAGAGAAGCGTTTAGATTTGTTTCCATTTCGACGTCAGCGTCTCTATCTGCTTTACGTTCACTTGATTGCTGAATGCCAAGTTTGAGTCCAGTCACTACTTCTCTTAAAAACTGAACAAGAGCAGGATGGAGCGTATTTTTGCTTTCACGAATAAGAATATCTGCATGGAATCGTTTTGGGCTATCCTGTACAGTGGAACCAGCTCCCAAAGGTGTCTGATAGACTAGCCAAGCGCTAAGACCAGGGATGATCACAGTAGACATATTGCCCTCCATTTGATCCAATCCAGTACGAATACGCAGTGTTCTTATACGTTTCTTTTTGTGAGCATTACCTGAATGGCGTTTGGGATACATTCGAATAGTTCCAGTCTGGCACTCAAATTTACATTCGATATCCAAGTGTACTGCCTCAGATGATGTAGGTAGCTCAGGTGCTGCTGTGGGTGTTTTTACTAGAGTTGCCTTTAAAAAGTTGGATTTTGCAGTAAAGGCATCAACACGATTCATGCTTTTTACGTAAATTATACTAAGCATGTTGATATAATCCGCAATAGTACCATCCACATCTATTTCAAACCCTCCGACTTGTGCGTCTGCCTTTATATACTGTAAAGGTTTTGCATTCAAAGCTAACACATTACAAGAAATAAATGGAATGCTGATCTGATTCATACGAGCATGATTTTCTGCCACGAAATGATCAGGGTTGTTTTGATCAAATTTCTTAACAAACTGGATAGCTATGTGATCCAGATGTAGAGCCCCCTTCTCAATACCTTTTGTGCGGAATTCAACGCATGGAATAGATAAAAGCAGGGCACCCGTATCTTTTGATGCTTCGGGAAGAGTCGCATCCGAGTATGTGTCTAAAGGAATAGCGATACCTAGACGCCCTATTTTTAGACTGATTGTCTTTCCCTCCAACAGCATATGCGATTCGTCTTGCAAATTCTTTGGCAAATCACTCTTTATTGACTGAACAATGCGTCTCGTGTTATTCGAAAGCTGATCAATTTCAACCTTCTTCATATTTTTCTTTTTACCAAGTTCCGTATCATAATAAATGTACATCTCTGCAAGCTTACCAAGAGCAATAGGCTGCATCACAGTTTGAATCTTTGTGAATTCGATGGCAATACAATCAAGTCCACTTTCTTCAATATGCGCATGTGTGGCCTTTTGACATCCCTTTTCAGTGCATAAAAGCAAATAATTTTGAACGCTGAAATCCATTAATATATATGCCAAGCAATTTCGACGGTACACGGAATCATCTATACTATTATCGTTCCGTTTTTCGATATTTTCTTCATTAGCTTGCTCAGAAATATTATGGTCCAATGACAAAGAGAAATTCTTGGCAAGTAACTTCCATGTAAGCTGGTTGTCTTTATCATCACCTTCACTGGATATGTATGCCTCAAGTACATTTGATCGAAAAACGCCTGTAGCAGACGGGCTGGATGCAGATATACTTAGTCCATCCAATGCGATATCAACAGCATATTTAAAAATACGGCTTTGAGTGTTCATGATATCGGGTGAAGTAGAGTTGCTACTAGGGTTGGATACGACATTATTTTTGCTTTGTTTTGAGTAAGAAATTACCTCGACCAATTCATTGATTTCACTTCCCAAGAGTGATTGTGCTGTTATTAAGGAATCTATCAGGCTAACATCAAGTGACATAGATATGAGATCGACTGATATTATTGATCGAAGTTTAAGTTGCTCCACTTGGTTTAAGTTTTCTTGTCTTAATGAACCTGTACTGCGTATACCAGGAATACTAAACGTGCTTGTGCTTTCTTCAAAACCTTTCCTGCTATTATTTTTAGCATTTTTTGTAATGATGTGTATAACCTGTTTTGAAAGCTGGAAGGAATACATATGTGTCGGCATTGCCTTGTGTTGAGTTTCATTTATCATTACGAAAAAATCTAAAACTTCATATTTGATACTAAGCGAAGGTAGCAAGTCGGCCTTGATACAGAACTCATTAAGTAAGAATTGAAGCTTAATATCAAGCTTCTTTATAAAATTCGTATTCGAAATTGCAACTGCGTTCGTGTTCATTTCTTTCCTTTGTTCTTCCCATTCTTTAAGCAAATTCTGAAACATAAAGTGATAGCGTCTTCCTTGTTCTGCTTGCCACTCTTCCACAAAACCATGAATTCTCAGTAAACTTTGAGGAGCATGCACATAGAATTTGTGGATATTTGAGAATATATTTAGTACGTCTCTAAATGTATCACCTCGATTACCTTTCTTTGAAGGACGTGTTATTTGAGAAACATTGGCATTCAGATTGGCCTGTTCTAAAGCAATTGCTAGCAGAGTATTGTAATGATATCCATTGCTATGATTCAATGCTTCCTTAAAGCGAACACTAACTTCATTAATGCCACCTGTTGCTTCGAGTACTAGACGTGGATCAGGATTGCCATTTCTACGTGAAGCACGGTTTGAACTACGTTTACCGGAACCTGTATCAGAATCAGATTTATCAGCATGGTAAAGCTGAAGAGGCGCAAGCTTAGGATTAGAGAACAGCGCAGATCCTTGTACACCAGATACGATGCTTTCCATTAGTAATTTCTGCGTATGAGCAGTAACCTGAATATGATCAAGATTGATAAGTGCCTGAGCCACAACATCGACTTTCAATAATAATATGTCGAAATCGAATTCTTGATTGTTGATAGAGGATGAAGACAAGTTTGAGCCAATATTTCTTGATTTTGTTGAATGAGACAAGTTCTTCAACTTTGTAGTAAATACACGCTGTACAGTGATCATGTGTCTAGCAAAAGCTAGTATATACGGGTTGACAGAAATTTCAATATCACCAATACTCAATTTTGTGATGATATCCAAATACCCATCCGCCACAGCAATAGCAGACCGGCGAACGTCATCTGTACTTTGTCTTGAGCGTCCTTCTTGCATAGTTGAAATAGTAGATTGTTTAAATAAGCATTCCAAAAGGAACTCTACTGGTTTTATCGAAATACTATTTTCTTTTATATCAAGTTCTTCTTCATATATACAGAAATTGAACTCTGAAAGTCTGAACTTTGCAAAGTTCGAGGATGATGTCAGGAATTTAACCAGTTCATCGTTAATATCCTTGTTTATAGTTTCGTCGCCTAATTTTCGTTTAAAGGGAAGAGTGAATAAACGACAAGTTTGAATTTCATTCTCATTAATTTCCCAGCTACGCCATCTTTTGAAGGTCTCTATCACATTTTCGAACATAGCTTCTGAGTCCACGTATTGAACTGCATCTCCTGATGTAAGGCGGTTCTGGAGATCTTCTCGTTTATTAAGTGGCATACATCGTAAGCAGTGTCGCATACGAGCTAAAATTTTCCAACCTACATCGTTTCTGAAATGTTGAGATCCGAGTCTAAGCATATTTGGTGGAGCAGCAAAGAAAATAGGATCGCCCACAACATCAGATGAACAGGAAAAGTCTGCGATATCATTGATAAAAGCCTGTACTTGACGAGAACGTTGATCTTGAAAATTTTCGAGGATACCCTTCAGATCATCCACAAATACAAGCCAAGAATAAACAGCACCAACCAATATTTCAACCGATTCTGTAATGACAATAGTATCTAGTTTCTGAATAGCCATCTCAGCATAATTGGGTGTTCTTGCTCCAAGCCATTTAAAACTAAATCCATCCAAACTGAGGTCCAGCATAACAAGTTCATTCACCAACGTATCATCTGAGTTTAGGTTATTTGAATACAAGTGCTTATTTCTCAATGTTTCATAAGGGATACCGAATACAATTGATTGTGCTTGGTGCTGTCTAGAGATATACTCAACTGTTGAGCCCATATTTCCAACATCAATATGAACACGAGATTCCAAGAGAACCATATTGGACTCTGCCACCTTCTTTTTTTTTTCATTGAATGCAAAGTCTTCAAATCGGACACTTCCAGTCATACGGAAATCGTTTAAAAATATATCAGCTGAACAAAGTACAGTGTCTTCTGTGTTGTATTGAGTTTTGACAAATGACTCTCCGTGCTTATACGAGGGAAGACCATCAGGCACAGTAACGTTTTGAATAAAGTGGAGATAAGTTTGAGGTAAAATGACTGCGAATCGAGTACATATATATTGTGCCGTTAAATATCTGGTAAGCTGCTCAATATACTCCATTTGAAGTGCATCCAGCATACTTTCCAAATTCCAATCCTTTTTTGATTCATAAAATAAAACAAAATGAGGAAGTGTATATTTACAACTATCCTTATTATATAACTTACGTCTTTGATAATTTCTTCTGCTAATTCTTGAACAATTTTAACAAGAATAGGAGTGACTAAAACAGAAACTGGTCTTGTTGCTTCGATCACAGTAGTAGCTATAACTTCGTGTCCTTTACCGTAAGCATCAGTTGTGTCGCATTCCGAAGTTTGTTTTAAACCTGCGTTTTTGTCAAAATAACTATCTGAATTATCACCAACTGTTTCATAGACAGGTCTCCTGGTTTCCTCCATATCCTATTATGATATTAGATTATATCTCTTTTTCTCTCTTTTTTTTTAAAAAAAAATGAGTACTTTACCTTTTCGGGAATGAATGTACAACGAGGTGGAGGAATATAAGAATGAAAGAAATTGTTATGCGAATAACCAGTAGATGGCTTATTGATTTTAAATCTTCGAAGATAATCACTGTAAGGAATAGACTGTGGAATTGCTGCTTTTAAATTCTTTTGAGTATGTTTATATGCACTTCTTTGTGAATCAGTTTCTTCGGTCGATGAATCATATTCTATGTATTATTAAAACTATGAGAAAGATGTTGTCCATTTTTTTTTATAACTCTAAAGACTTACCATCACTTCCAAATTCGCTCTCCGAGTTATCTGAATAAAATACAGAAGATGGATAATCAAAACTATCATCATCTGAACCTTTAGCTGTGTAAAAAGAATCATTATCACCAGAACGCCCGCTTTGAATTGAATTCGTATCGAACATCAATTCATTGTTGAATTGAGCTATATCATCATCATCGGATACACTAAAAATAATATTGCTCATTGAAGAAGCTTGCATACTAGAATTGCTATATCCTCTATATCTTCCTCTTGATTCTTGATCCTCGGAATAAATCGACATATTATCATGAAGTACTGATTTATCATCAACTTTACCATACATAAATACACGAAATGGTGGTGCATACAGAACACCGACATGATGATCATTAGTGGAATGAGTAGAAGACTGAGAGCCTAACAAAGAGTAAAATTAAAAGCTGTTTTTACTAATAACAGAAATGAATACATTACTATGCGACATATTATCTTCAGGTTCATATAAACGAGCACATCGTCGCGTTGAATAATCTTGTGTTCGAATGAAATTTTGCTGATCACTTCTTGCTTTTTTCCACTCAGCTGTATGTCTAAATACGGTGATATTAAGACCTAAATCTGCTTTTGCAACTTCGACCCAAGGATATTCAGTATCCTAATAATACATCGTTATTAACATTTTCTTGGTATAATAAATAAAATAAAAAAGGAGAGAACGAATTTACGTTGATTAAATCAATAGTTTTCGACTGGTCTGGATTAGCCAAAAACCGGGTAAGGATAGATGGCACTTTTAGACTGATTCTCTGACTGTATTTCTCATTGATTAAATTATCAAATTCAAGCAAAATTCCGCTCTGCATACTAATGTTTGTCGAGCTACTCAAGCTCGTAAGACAGACATCTACCTCTTGCACATACAGCTTTACAAATGTCACGTCTGGTAAATCCTTAGATTCCATTTCCTGCGGTACGGCGTTATCCTCATCGATTAAATTGTAGGCAAAAGTTTGTCCGAAACACGAAAGACCTAGAAGAAATGATGGTTTGACTTCTCCAATTATTTTCCCTATATCAAACTCCCAATGGCACAAATAGGTAGCACATTCAGGCAGAGGGCCAAAGAGCCGATGTGCATAAATATTGACCCCTAAGATACATTGAATTAATTCATTATAAAGAAAGAAAGAAAAAAAAAATATTTGTATAGCCCAATTTACCATCAATGTATACATAATTCTTGGGATCACGGGAATTCTTTGTTCTAAAGAAGGTCTGCTTCAGTTGAGTGCTCGGATTGCTATCTCTACTTATCGTCATTGGACTAATGTTGACATATAAATCTATTTGTTGATTTATTCATTTAGCACCAGAAAATTTGTATTTTTTTTTTGTCTACGAAAAAGAATAACCTACCTAAATAAACTTCCAAGTTTCTCAATTCGACTTGAAGTTCTCGAAGCTCAATTTGAGAATAGCGAGAATAATCATATAAATTTTCTGGTAGTAGCAACACACCGTCTTCCAATTCAAGAAGTAGATATACTTCAAACGGATCAGATACGGGCTGTAATTATACATATAAATAAGACGATCACTATTACAAACAAAATATGACTATATGTGTACCTTAGAATCGGCCTGTTTTTTCTTTTGTTCCAGCCATTCTTGATAATTTTGTTTGTTTTTTCTATATTCATCAATTGTTGAAAAGTTATTCCAGGCACCAAAGTAGTTGTCTTTTAGTAAAAACAGGTAACGGATGAGAGACCCAAATAATTTGACAGTGGCTCCGTTGATTTTAACATGAAGGTTACAGGATTCAGTATGACGTAAGATGTCAACCGTACTATAGTAGTCGTACGAACCATCCACCATCAATGATACTGCTAAAGCAGCTTGTGCATCATCATCTCGTAAAAAAGAATTAAGCGTGTGCGAAGATTGAACAGATAAACCTACACTTCCTTGTTGCGCTTCAATATTAAATTTAATGGCAGTTGTCTCGGGTTGAAATTCAGTGAATGGTAAGGTTACATGAGATATTAGTTTATGGGCTTGTAATTTTAAAAATGCTAGATTCATCATAATACAATAGTTCATGAATAAGTTTAACAGACATTCTAATATGGACTTGGTAATGATCACTTACCATTATCGTCTATGGAGTTTGGATTATTAATTACATTATGCTCGTTGACGCATAAATATATGGTAGGATTTTCTAAAAGAAATTCGAGTTGATATAACATTGGTGTGAAATGTAAAAGATCCCCCGGTGGACCAGAAATCCAATCTTTCACTAAATCTTGTAATAAGTAAATATGGTCCCGCAGTAGAAATATACGTGGTCGTTTTGTATTAATTTTGAAGCCCCACTCTCTATATCCATTCCACTGAAGAGGAGCAGGCATGGTACATTGTATCTAAGGATATAACAATATATATATAAATGAATAAGTCTTTTGGATAATAACAAATGTTGCGTACTTACGTCGATTTTATTTGATTGGATGAAAGATGCATAATTTACACTGGTTGATATGTCAGTGTCTCTTAAATTGACGTCTATTATATTTGTATAGCCTTCTTCTCCTGTTACAAAGGGAGTTGTTACTTTGATTGAAGATCCTTCACCTGCTTTGATATCAATCCAACCATAAGGTCGAGAATAATATCCATCTGAGCTCATTTCTAATTCAGCGGATCCTGGTGTGAATTTCCAGTCCTAAAAAAATTATTATATAAGTTTCCCATTGTGTACCAACTTAACTATACCAAGTTTTTTCTTTTTTACCTTTGATTTTTCACGTGTAGGAACTCGTAATTTTCCTTCATTCATAAATTCTATATAAGTATCGAATGAAGTTGCCACACGCTGTTGCCCAGGTACCAGATGACTGGTGGGTATATTACCACGGTGCGAATTGGGGAAGAAATAATTCTGTATTGCTGCCCTCTGTCTATCTGTCCATGGCCCATAATGTATTGTTGCATCCCATAATAATAACTTTATTCCCCATTCTGGAGGTAGTCCTCCATTTCCAATATCAATTCCAACACCTGCAAATCCATCGGTTGTTTCAGGGGCAGGCACTGGTCCTAAAGTAAAGTAAAAAATAGTTAAAGCTAAACTGTATGTGATAGATACGCTAAACACTCTCCATTTTCTTCTCCATTTTCTGCTTTATTTATAATCAAATAATATACCTGCATAGTCTGCATAATATGTCAATGCCATTTCATTGCATTCAAGTACACTGCTCACTCTAGCGTATTCTTCATGATAAGTGACATTTCTACTGGTAGAACCATTACTTATCGCCCCTTCCTTCATAATGTCAGACATATGCTGCATCTCACCATACTGTCGTGACCTTGAAAGCGGATAAAACCATCTAAGCGGTCTTAGAATATAGGTTAAAAGGCTAAAATGAGAGATTAGATAAGTCCACGTGTATACAATGTTAAAGGTAATTTCTTGTGTTACCTTGCTTTCGGTAATGGTTGTAAAATACGCTCTTCTGGAGCTTCCACACTCGTATAATCCATGTTATCTTTGAGATTAATTTGAGTTCGTCTTAGAACAACATCAATTTCTGATTTGTAAAAATCCATCTTTGATCTTGGTTTGACGATGCTGTAAATGCCACTGGCTTGAGCTGTTTTCATGACTAGCATTGATTTTAATTCGGTATTTCCAATCATGACAGCACCTGTGGTACATTCGAACTGAAGCGGTAACAATCTTTCCATAAGTGAGGATTCTGCTGCATTGGGTGACTGGTTTTCCGGGTCAACTGTGGGTGGTATTCTTGTCATTTCTACAAACTTTTCTTGGTCGGGAGTGTTTGGCTCTGTCGATGATGTATGCGTTTGTAGTCCCAATATATCTTTCATTCGATTATAGGCGGGTGCGTTATTATAAAAGAACCACTCAAGTCCTTCCATGCTGCATACCAATCTACAAGGTAAATTGGCATTTTTACCTTCAACATTATATGCTATCAGTCAAATAGTCAGAATATAATAATTCTGGGTTGTCTCACCTAATTTATCGTCTTGTGTTTTTCTGACATTAAGCAGCCAATATCTAATTGCAATATGACCTTTTACAATTGATATCGATTGATTGGTTGATAAATAACGAAGGTTTTTAAACAGTATTCGGCCGCCTAGCAGTGTAACACGAATGGAATCTAGCAATTGATAAGATGATGAACATTCAGTATTTCTTAGTTTAATGTAAAGCACTCTTAAACACATACCGACTTCAATGTAAGCGTTATATTTTCTCCATGTATACTGGTTGATTAAGAATGTAAGAACTTGCCCAAGTGTACGGTTAAAGTAAAATAAAAAGAAAATAACAACGACTATGACCACAAGACAATAAACTACAAACAACCAAAAATCACTAATGGATTGAAGATTGGAATTATTGTTCGCCACAACTGAAATGTAGAACATTATAGAATGTGGTCAAATAAGATAGGGAGGGAGGAAGTTATAAAATGAAAGGAAGGTGAATAGTGTTTGTATTCTTAAACCATTGGTTTAGGCTTAAGGAAAATACACTTTGCATTCGTTTTTTTTTTTCTTTTTTACATTTAAAAAAATATTAATCGACTAAAAAGGCAATAGTGACCACTCTCTGTCTTTTTTTATACATCACTTTCAGCATGGAATGATAGCCCTAATTTGATCAAACCATCTGTGTTTGCGTGTAAAGGAGGTAACTCCTTTTGAGCTTAGTACAATCAATACACAGAATACATTTATAAATAAGTAAATCCATACTTTATTACACTTTAGCATGATCTGTTTTTATATATATCCGACTTTGCATGCTGATCTCCCGCTCTTTTATGATAATTCGGTGCAATTAGATGGTTAGATGGTTTTATGTTCATCAGATTTTCATTTTACCGATAATTTTTATTGACTTCAGATTCCATGTTATCATCTTCTTCTTCTTTTTCTTTTTCTTTTTCTTTTTCAATATCAATAATAAATAAGTTATGAATTAACTTTATATATTAAAGAACAAAGTATACAACAAATTGAAAGAGATACATGCTTTAGTAGATGTCATATGAATAAGCTTTTATTTCATTATATTTACAATTTATAATTCACAATTTATTTATTTTTTAACAATTTAAAATTTACAATTCATTATGCACAATTTAGAATTCAAGATTCATAATTCATTATTCACAATATACAATATACAATTTACAACTTTTTGCTGACTTTTCTTCCTCGACTACCTCGACCTCTTCCAGAATGACTTTCTTGCTCTTCTTTTCCTTTTCCTCGACCTCGACCTCGACCTCTACCTCTACCTCTACCTCTACCTTTTCCACGACCACGACCACGAGTTAATGATGCTGCGGCTGCTGCCTCTTCTCTTTGGCGAACTTGTTTGTTTTTTACTAGCCGCTCACCCCAGTATTTTTCGTAATTGTCGTCTTTAAACTGATCCTGTTCGTTATTGCTAGTAGAAGGTGAAGGCGAGGCACCATTTTGTGAAAAGCCTTTTGAAAGTAGGATATTTTCCCACTGATCAACAGCGTCCCAGAATATAACATTGCTATTTGATAAAAAGTCAGGTCCAAGTGTGTTTTCATCAGTTTTATCCACTTTTGGAAGGAAAGTGAGTAGTTGGGTGAGTTCTTCCGGTGGTAACTGATTTATCCAAGTAGGTATCATTGACTGATTCATATATAAATATGTATATATAAAAAAAAAAGGTTTTAGATAAGCACACATAAACTTGTTGTTCTGCTAAGTCCCTTCAGCTAATTTACCTTTAGATCTAACTGTTTCAAAGGACTTTCATTGCTGAAGAGTGAGGATTGATCAATATGGCCAATATACGATGGATCGGCGATTTGATCTTCCATAATTGTGTCTTCTTCGTCTTCCTTTGTATTAACATCTTGCGTTGTACCGGTAAGATCAATGTTGTTATTTAATACAATGTATGAGTCATTATTATTTGCTGCTGCTGAAGACATTGAAGTGGAAGGATCAGGAATTTGTTCAAATTCATAGTTATAATCAACAAAGTCCTCATCGTCAGAAGAGTTCTCTGTATATTGAATCATGCGCTTTCTGCTGCGCAAAGCTTTCTTTTCTGAAATAGTAAACATACTTTCTACAAAAAATGTCATTGTTAGTTAGCAATAAAAATAAATAAGCATTTATGGACACTAATAGTTACCATCGATAGGATAAGTCATTTCAATTAGCTGATCTTTTGTTGAAAGAAAAAAGAAAAAAAGTTAATCAGATTTCACCAAACTTTATGGGAAATTAAATTGTCACGTGACAAAAATTAAAAGGTGATCGATGTCCTGCAAACCACTACTTGCAAGTTCATTCATTTTAGTTACTCTAAGAAGCACGCCTGCTATTTTATATTTGAATTAATACCCGTGTGTTTTCTATGAAGATACGCTGATTCATGTAGTAAATATAGATATAGAATTAGATAATAATGGAAACGCATGATAGCAGAGAAAAAATTTCAAATAAAGAAAATGGTAGAGTCAGACCTGGATAAATGCATATTTTATTTAAACAATATGATTGGCCCATATGAATCCTAAAACTTATAAGCGGAATATGCTGATTCTATAGGACAAATAGATAACTTCTAGCGTTTTTATTGGCTAAGATGGATAAATGCATATTGCATACTGATTTTGGAGTATGCATTTATCGAGGTCTGACTGTATATATGAATTCCTTTCCTCTAGATTAAGGATGGTAATATATTTTTATGATTGTTATTCAGTACCCAATAGTTTTATTTATTTATTATTTTGCTATTCGTAAGATAGTAAAACTACTAATAATAGTATAAATCAACATTTATGTTAATTATAATTTAATATAAAAAAATATAAGTAAAATATGTCACTTTTTATGGATATGATCATAAAATTAAGCGAGTAATTATATTTGCGATATATCTGGATCGATGTTCCTGGATTATGTCTCATCTCTTCCTTCTTCTCCCTCCGTTATGCTCCTTCCTTGTATATATCTCTTTTTACTCGATATACTTTTATCTCTCTTTCTGAATATCAAATAAGCAGTTTTTATCAGTAAAATTGCTTATAAATATTTACTTTGGACGCTTTCTATTTTGCCACTTGAAATTAATGATTATCTAACCCTTATTATTCTTTTATTAAATATTATTTACATCTTCGCAAACTTAATTAATATGGCTCATGCGAACTAGAATAATACTTCTACCCTTGGGATTGCTGCTCTAAAAACTCATTTGGCTGATTATTTTCGTTAGTTCCGGTCTCTATAGAAAATAATGGATATTCTTTCTAACAACTTAGAAGTGAATCATTTTTTTTTTGTTGAAAAATCTCAAAAAAATAAATGAAGTAATAAGAATATGATATGAAAAGCATACGTAATTTTTAAATAACTCAAAAACCTCATGCGGGGGTCGAACCCGCAACCTTTCGCTTAGAAGGCGAATGCGCTATCCAATTGCGCCAATGAGGCTTTTTCAAAGATTTAAAAAAATATAATATAATATTATTTATTTAAAACCGGATATATGTTTAACCAACCAATGAGCTGTATGTATTTATCGTTCATGTAGTATTAGGAACA
>VCJB01004149.1:22528-32791 GCA_024140155.1 Backusella parvicylindrica | reverse complement strand
TTTTTTTTTTTTTTTTTTAATTTTACGTGTTTAAAAATACAACTACTCTATCAAACACCCCTTTTCGTGTTCTATCCTTTTTTTTTTTAATGTTAAATACTGATAAGCGTTATGATATTAATGGAGTAATAAGTTAAATACCTTTACACAAAATGATAAAGTTCTTGTTTCAACATTGTCACACATGGATATTTGTTTTTTATCTCATATATAGAAAGATTTGGCTAAAGCTCTATTCTGCTCCTTTAATCCGTAAAAGTTAATTTAACATCACGACGAGCTTTAGCTAATTCTGATTGCGTTCATTCTAGCTAAACTTTGATAGGTTTATTATTTATCTTATGGACTTATATTCATTATATATATAGAAGTTCTCCATTATATACTATGAATAAATGAAGAACGGAACAATTGTACTTGACTTTGTGACAACTAGCTTTGAGAAAAATTGAAAGTATCATGCTACCTCTTAAGAGCATTCGAGATAGTTGAATGAATAGGGGTTCAAAAAAGTGTTTATAGAACTTGAAATGCAATTAGTATAGCTTTGCTTTTTTGTTTTCTGTATGTATATGCATGTTTTCTTTACTAATGGCGGATTTGAAAAAGAGATAGTTAAACAAGGCAAGAAAAGCAAATGAAAGCTTGTTTTCCTTATGTTGAACTTGAATGGAACAAGTTGACAATGATAATGGTAATGAAGATATTACGGATAGGTGTTCAATGTATTCATAATTAGAAAAAGAAAATATGATGCCAAATAGTAAATGATAGTTACTTCATTTAGCAATACACTTTATTTTTACAAATTATTGCCTCATTACTTTCTTTATTTGAATAACGTTATTAGTAGCTACAACGCATCCAATGCTTCTTAGCTTGACAATCCACCACATCAACCATCTGTGATTCTTAGTATTGCTTTGTAGAATGCCATCAGCAATCTTCTGTATTTAATATTGCACATATATTTTTTTTCGAGATTATCATCATCATTTAGACTGCATTATTATTTACCTTTACGCTCAGCAAAGCACTAAAAGTGCCGCAGCCGCATAATTAAACTCGTTAGCATTAGTTGATAGTTGAAATGTATCCATTTCCATCAATCAATAAATACATGTATATTATGTATTTTAATTATAGATATATTTATTAAAGCCAAAAAAAAATATCACTTTAGTTTGTTCACAAGCACCCTTTGTTTATTTTTTTTAGTTTTAGAAACAAACAGAAAGTGCTTGTGAACAACCTTAATATTTTTGACTTATTTAAACTGGCTAGATTTGTTCTGTGCCTTAAGCTCACGTTCATATTCAAAAGCAGACTTGACCGATTTCTTCATGGTGGGAGTATTCAACATTTGATCCAACCGAGTGTAGCTGTCTGGTTTCTTTATCTTTTTAATGTCTGTCAGATTGGATTTTTTGGGATTGTTCTTTTTTCCTTTTTTAGATGCTATTGTGTCTTTTCCCATTTGTTTCATCACGTCGTTCTCTAGTAGTTCCCAAAGTCTATTATTTACATCATTGGTTACCTTTGATGAAGAAGCTTCGTTATCAAGAGACTGTCCGAACTCATCTCTTGGTATGATTCTCCCATGAAATGGGCATGTAACCAGATCTTTTCGGGGACAAAGACCTCCGTTACGAAGAGGATGCTTGCATGGCTAGTTTGGTAAAAAACTAAATAAGCACAATAAAATAGAATAAAATAAAAAAGAAATAAAGCAGTTACCATGATCTCATCTTGTTCGTCTGACTTGAAGTAAATAGGACGTTTACGTAAATCTTCAAGTAAATGCTCAGGCATTTCATTTGTACCTTCGCCAGTACCCATGAATCGATGACTTTTCTCTGTAAAAATAAAAATAAAAAAAGTATGAATAGATATATATATTCATCATGCCACTTTATTTTTTTTCTTTACCAATTCCACTTGTGTTAAATTGAACATTTTTCTTATCCCAATAGTAAAGATCATCACCCCACTTTGTATTCATTCATTTATTATTGTTTCTTGCAATTGTCGTACACAATTAAAATTAACTTACATCTACTACCGGTGCTCTTTTCAATAATTCTATATACAAAAGTTTCCGACTTATCAGCTACAGCATTATTAAAAAGTGCAAAAACAAAAATAAGACTTACCTTCACGTTTAGGATCTATTTTCTGTTTGCCTTTATCTCTTATGATACTTTCAGTGGTCTGTCTTCGCACTGGGCCACCATAAGTGGCATCCTGTATCATTGCAGGTTCAAAAGACAAAGGAAAAATACGTTGAGTAGGCGGTAGTTTTGAACTTGATGGACCAACTGCATCTTCTTGTTCTAAGGGTGTTACTTCAATATCTTCGAAATCCTCATCTCCAAATTCATCATCATCATCGTCCTCTTCCTTGTTATTATTGGTTTGTTGATTTGGTCCTTTTTCAAGTGCTTCTATACCTATTAATTTGGCTCGATCTAATTCCTCTGTTAGATCAGCTTTTAATGAGATCAGTTCTTTTATAAGTTTTTGTTTCTCAGACTTGTATTCTCCCTATGATAAATGATAAGAGTTTTTTTTACAAATATAAAACCAAAATATGCGCATATTTACAATCAAGTCTAGTTTAATGAGAGTATTGATCCATTTGTTGAGTTGTTTACTATAGTTCTTCTCTAATACAGTAAATGATTCTCTTAGTTGATCAAATACAATCTTATTTTCTTCTGTTTCCTGAAAATCCTGCATAACGTCATCCTTGGACATTTCAATTGTGATTGTGTATCTACTTGAACCTAAGCCATAGGATGTACTATTCTATTCTCATATTATGAGTATATATATAAACCATTCACTTGTGATTGCTAGTATTCTTACATTGGTATAATCATCACTTTGAATTTGATTCGGTCCAGGCTCTCCTCTTAGTAAAGAGTCAAAATCGAGACCTTCTTTTTCAAAATTTCTCGGTATCAAAATCTCAAAACAGCTTTTCTATTATTAGTATTGGTTAGTATTGGTAATATATATATATAAACACTTTAATAATAAAAATACCATGCTGTCAATGTTTTCCTTGACAATGTCTTTATGTTCCATTATGTCTAGTCTTAATATATTATATCGAATCTGATGATTGGCCTGTATTCGAGCCTGCATAATAGTTTTGTCTTAATTAGTTAATCTCATCTTTTTTTATCTTTTATTTTTATCATTCTTTTTTACTTCGTTATTGGCCTGTCTACGTTCCTGTGCATGTATTTCATAAAGTGACTGATCCGATCCATCCAAAAATCCATTCTCCAAAAGGAAATCATAAGCGATACCGAGTGAGCGATAGAATTGGTTGAATCTTGTGTACCAATCCTTCATCAATGCAACTGCATACGTCTTCAATTTGAATGCAATTTTGGCTGGCGGTGGTAATGATGATTTTACGCCAATAGTGAGCTGAAGAAAGAATGGTAAATCTTCTGTTAATAACTCTCGAAAACGCTTTGAACGATGGAATATGACTTCTATTAATTGTAACGTAGAATAGCGGATCTACATAGTATTCTATTTATTAAAAATAACAGAAACGCAACAATACACACACACACACGCACACACACACACACACACACACACTGACCTCTGCATGCTGCTTTTGTAGTTGGCTTTGAATGAGATCAAAGGCAAGTTCGATATTCTCATTAGAGTGTTTTAATTGTTTTTTTATTAACTAAGACCATTTGTTACAAATGAGTACTTTTTGTTATTATTATTATTATTAAGAATGGTAAAAAATAAAACCTTTAGTTTTAAAGGATCAAGTTGGGTTTCCCCAGTTTCAGTAATTTCCTTAATGCAATCCTCCATGAAAACAAAATGAAAATGAAGAGAAAAAAGTACCGCAGTTTATAAATGATTCATGTGAAATCTCTGTTTCCTTCAAAATATGAGCCAATCAAAAGATGCAGAATAATATATAATACAATTTTTATTTTTTCTATTTTATGTTTCTTTACTTTTTAAGCAATTCTAAACCTTGGTATACTTTCTCATAGACAGTAAAGACAATACCACCCGAAAAGATCAATCTAGCCAGTCTAGGTGTAGTGCCCTTCCAGAGGGAGAAGATACCATTCTGCTTGACGACCTTGATCAAACAATCGAATGAATTTTTATACAGCTCGCGTGCTTCAAGACTTTGCATGCGTGTCTTGACAACGTCCAAGGGCATTGTTGTGTACACTGTAACAATACCAGCCATAGCACCAGCTGCAAATGTATGGGTGGAAGGCAATGGCTCGTCTCCTTTACCTCTCCAGTTCTGGAGTGCCGTCTTGAAGTAAGAGTAGCAGGTGAATCGAACCGCACTGTTGGCTCCTTGACGGGCCATCACAGGTCCCAATCCACGATATATACCTCCAATTCCTTCCTCGGCAATAATTGTTCTTGTGCCGTGTACTAAACCTTTGTATTTTGGTGCTGGACTGTTTCTGTCATGAATCAATTTTGTTCTATAATGGAATAATTAATATACTAATAAAATTTACTAATAATAAAAAAAATGATCTCTTACTTTATGGTTTCTGAAGGTGTCACTACCAAAGCAGCCTCTGTCATACCCGCACCCAAACCTGCTAACACACTTCTCAATCCAGACAATTTACCATCCTTGTCTCTCAAAGCATTTGCAATCTGGTCATAAGTAAGGAATCGAACACCTGCCTTTGCAGCATTACCAATGGCAAGTGCAGAAACACCGGTGTAGACGGCAAAGAAACCATGTGTACGGACAGTCTTGACAAAACAGTCAATAGGGCCCTTGAATTTGATCTCGCCTGCTTGGAGCTTTCCACCGGCTTGTAACTGAAGACGTGTCTTTACATATTCTGTGGGGTAGGTGGCGATACCTTCAATACCACCTGCGACAGCACCAGAAATGAGTGAAAATACAGGGTCTTTTTGTTTCTTTTCAGCAGCCATGATGATTATTCTATTTTTTAAATCGAGAGGAAGAGAGAGAGAGAGAAGTATTTTTTGTGAACTAACTAATATTAAAGTTTTTTTTTTGCATCTCATCTTTTTTACCTGATATGGTAAGTGTTTTGGATCATCTTGATATTTTCTCTCACTGTCTCGGTGATAGAAAATTTGATTTCATTTTTCTTTCTTTCTTCATGTTATATCATTCAGTAAAACCAAACAAAACAAAGTGTTTGTATGCCAGTTTATGTTTTTGATTGTATATACAAATAAAATAAAAATACTGACAGCAAGAAAGGATAGGCCGATTTTAATGCCAAAAAAAATGAAGTTAGTCTGTTGTATTATCATGCTCAATTATTATTTAAGTGACATGGAAGTTTGGTAAAGATTGTTTATATACTTGATATGAACATGCGCTATTTAACTAGATACGCTATGATCTGTACAGTTTTTAACTTTGAAGCAGAGTTAGATGGGGTGATACAAAACATTTCTGATTTTAAAAAGTGCGTTCCTGAAATATTTGGTGATTCCTCTTCCTCATTTTGATTATCAAATGGGATATTTACACTTTTTAGTATAGAAACATGAAAGTTTTGAATAAGAGAGAGAGAGAGAGAGAGAGAGAGAGAGAGAGAGAGAAAGGAAGAGAGGATGATATATAAAAAAAGAGAAAAATACCATCTCATCATTTCAATATAGATGTATCCATCCTAATGTCTTTGTAGCAAAGTAAAAAAAAAAATGTTTGTCAATACAAAAGATCAAAATATCAAGTATCAAAAAAAGGAAAAATAAATTCCAAGAATATATGCTCCAGAAACAGACTTGTTATAAATGGATCCTTTTTGTGATATGAAAATAGCTCCTGACTGAACACATGATAATAGTAGTTATGATTTATAATGTGTCATATTTTGTTGCTAAGTAACATCGAGAACTTTTTACTTTTTGCCGAAGTTTTGGATTGATGGATTTAAAGAAAAAACCGAGATTTAACTTTGAAAAGTGTGCTTTTATCAAAAACCAACTCGAGAAAACAGTGAGAAAAAAAAAGGAGTGCAAACGTATTGGTACTTCTACAATATTATTGTAAATGATTCATCAGTCAGACGACATCAATGGAACTAGTCTTGTTTTTCCCTAATTTTTTTTTTCTTTGTAATATGTTAGTAACTCATTAGTAATGTTTTATTCAAACAAGAGTGGTTCACTATGACCTAAAATGAAATATATAAGCAAATATGGCGAATAAACACAACAAATAAAGAAAGTATCTAGTACTTTCTTTAGATTACCAATGGCATAAACTGACAAATGTAATAATAAAGGCAAAACCCTCTCTTTTTTTTAACCAACCAAAATGAGATGAGTCAGGTAGCATACACTGTTTATCCGTGGCTTAGGTAACCAAAGTGGCGTAGCTTAAAATTCAAAAACACTATATTAGACGGGTTGGAAAATGATCGAAAAAAAAAAGTGACTTGATTCAAAAGGTCTTATTTTTTATATACGCGATTTTTTTTATTTTCTTTTTCAGACTCTTTCTTTAAGTTTTCTTTAACACAATGTCTTTAGCAGACTGTAAGTGCACATTACTTTATTCATTATTTCAGGAACTTACTTTTTTTTATTTTTTATTTTAATATATTATTAGTATCTGGTCAATTCAAGTAAATGTCAACACCTTTTCATATATTGTTGGAAGAGACGAACTATCACCTATTTATTATTATTATTTCTTTATTTATTTTGGGGAATTTCTGATACATCAATAGGATATCAAACAAAAAATAATCATCATAAATAATAAATAGTAATAATAAAAAATGGGTGATAGTTTCTTTCCACTTCTATACAACATACATTTTGAAAAACAAAAACAAAAACAAAAAAAGGTAGATTTTTAACAACTCTTTTCTTTTTTCTTTAAAATAATAGCTTCCCTCAGGAAGAAGAAAAGATCCTTGAATTCTGGAAGGAGATCGATGCCTTCAAAACATCTTTAGAACTTAACAAAGACAAGCCCAATTTTGCTTTCTTTGACGGACCTCCTTTCGCTACTGGTCTTCCTCACTACGGTCACTTGTTAGCCGGTACCATCAAGGATATTGTCACCCGTTATGCCCACAACACTGGTCACAATGTCGAACGTCGTTTCGGTTGGGATACACACGGTCTTCCTATTGAGTACGAAATTGATAAAACCTTGGGCATCAAAAGCAAGGATGATGTCTTGGCTATGGGTATCGATAAGTACAACGCTGAATGTAGATCCATCGTCATGAGATACGCTGGTGAATGGCGTACCACTGTTGAGAGAATGGCTCGTTGGATTGATTTTGATAACGATTACAAGACATTGAACCCTACCTTTATGGAATCTGTTTGGTGGGTATTCAAGCAATTGTTTGATAAGGGACAAGTTTACCGTGGTCAAAGAGTAAGTATTAGATGCATATAAATGGAAAAGGAAAAAAGAAAAAAGAGATAAAGAGACAGAAAAGGAGATGGAAGAAAAGTGAATAAACGTATATATATAATGGTGTTTACGTTTATATAACCGTATGTATGTTTTTTCTTATTAATTTTCTACTTGATTATAATTAGGTCATGCCTTATTCCACTGCTTGTCACACTCCTTTATCCAACTTTGAATCCTCTCAAAACTACAAGGACGTTAACGATCCCGCCATTGTTGTCGGTTTCCCCTTAGTCAGCGACCCCACTACTCAACTCTTAGCTTGGACAACCACACCTTGGACCTTACCCAGTAACCTTGGTGTCACCGTTCACCCCAATTTTGAATATATTAAGATCAAGGACGAAGTCTCTGGTAACAACTATGTTTTGATGGAGAAGCGTCTCACCATGATTTACAAGGATCCCAAGAAGGCTAAGTTCACCATCCTTGAGCGCTTTAAGGGTAGCGACATGAAGGGTTGGGATATCGTCCCCATGTTCGATTACTACAAGGAAGAATTCCAGGGCAAGGCCTTCAAGGTCTACGTCGATACTTACGTTACTGATGACTCTGGTACTGGTATTGTCCAGAACGCTCCCGCTTTTGGTGAGGACGATTACCGCGTATTGCTTGAACACGGTGCCATTGACGCTGACGGTCACTTGCCTTGCCCCGTTGATGATAACGGTTGTTTCGCAGATGTTGTCACCGATTATGCTGGTATGTACATCAAAGACGCCGACAAGGTGATCCAAAAGGACATCAAGGCTAAGGGCCGCATGATTGTTCAATCCCAATTCATGCATAGTTATCCCTTCTGCTGGAGATCCGATACCCCCTTGATCTATAAGGCTGTTCCTTCTTGGTTTGTCCGTGTGTCTTCTATTGTTGACAAGATTCTCGAATGCAACAAGCAAATGCGTTGGGTCCCTTCCTTTGTCCAGGAAAAGCGTTTCGCCAACTGGATTGCCAATGCCCGTGACTGGAACGTCTCTCGTAACCGTTTCTGGGGTACCCCTATGCCCATCTGGGTCAGTGATGATCTTGAGGAGATAGTCTGTATTGGTTCCATTGCCGAGCTTGAAGAATTGAGTGGTGTTTCTCCCATCACCGATCTCCATCGTGAGAGCATTGATCACATCACCATTCCCTCCAAAAAGGGTAAGGGTGTCCTTCGTCGTACTGAAGAAGTGTTTGATTGTTGGTTTGAGTCTGGTTCCATGCCTTATGCTCAGCAGCATTATCCTTTCGAAAACAAGGATAAGCTTATGAACGCTTTCCCTGCCGATTTCATCTCCGAAGGTATTGATCAGACCCGTGGTTGGTTCTACACCTTGCTTGTGCTCTCCACCCACTTGTTCAACAAGCCTCCTGCCAAGAATGTCATTGCCAGTGGTCTTGTTTTGGCTGCCGACGGTAAGAAGATGAGTAAGCGTCTTAAGAACTACCCTGAACCCAGACTTGTTGTTGACAAGTATGGTGCCGATGCTCTTCGTCTTTACTTGATCAACTCACCTGTTGTCCGCGCCGAAACCCTCAAGTTTAAGGAGGAAGGTGTAAAGGAGGTCATCTCTAAGGTTTTCCTTCCCTGGTACAATGCCTACAAGTTCTTCCTTACCCAAACCGCTGTCTTGAAGAAGGACTTTGACTTTGATTTCATGTACGACCATGATATCAAGAAATCCGACAATGTGATGGATCGTTGGGTATTGGCTTCTTGCCAGTCTCTTATCCAGTTTATTCGCCAAGAGATGGGTGCCTACAGACTCTACACTGTCGTTCCTCGTTTGCTCCGCATGGTCGACTTGCTTACCAACTGGTATGTTCGTTTCAACCGTAAGAGATTGAAGGGTGAAAACGGTTTGGATGATGCCAAGATGGCCATGAACACACTTTACGAAGTCCTCTTCACACTCTGTCAAACCATGGCTCCCTTCACTCCTTACTTGACCGAAAATATGTATCAAAACCTCAAAAACTTCACCCCCAAAAACCCCAATGTCGTCAATGACAAGTCTATCCATTTCTTGGAGTTCCCCAGTGTCCGTGAAGAATACTTTGATCCTGAGATTGAACGTGCTGTTGGTCGCATGCAGGCTGTAATTGAATTGGGTCGTACCCTCCGTGAACGCAACAACATCTCACTCAAGACACCTCTCAAGGAGTTGGTTGTCATCCACTCGGACCCTCAATACCACCAAGATATCAAGGCCCTCGAGTCATACATTGTTGAAGAGTTGAACGTTCGTGAAATTGTCATTACCGACAACGAAGATAAGTACGGTGTTAAGTATAAGGCCGAAGCCGACTGGAAGGTATTGGGTCAGAAACTCAAGAAAGATGCCGTCAAGGTCAAGAAGGGTCTCCCCGATTTGACTAGCGAGGAAATCAAGGCCTTCCTCAAGACCAAGGAAATTGTTGTTGCTGGTATCAAGGTCACTGACGAAGATTTAAATGTCGTCCGTTACTTTGAAGCCTCTGACAATGCCCAGTACGAGGCTAACACTGACCGTGACTCACTCGTCTTGATGGATGTGAAGCTCTACCCCGAATTGGAAGAGGAGGGTGTTGCTCGTGAAATCATTAACCGTGTCCAACGTTTGAGAAAGAAGGCCAACTTACTACCTACCGATAACATCAACATGTACTATCGTTTCGATGGTGAGGCTTCTGCTGAATTCCTCAAGGTACTCAAGAACCAGGAAGCTACTTTGGTCAAGACTATCAGAAAGCCTTTGGTTAGCTCTGAAACTCAAAAGTCTGAAGAGAAACTTATCATTGAAGAAGATCAAGATGTTAACGGTATCAAGTTTGCTCTTGTCTTTACCAAC
>VCJB01004148.1:31455-42714 GCA_024140155.1 Backusella parvicylindrica | reverse complement strand
AAAAAAAAAAAAAAAAAAAAGGAAAAAGAAAAAAGAAAGAAAGAAGAAAATATATTTCAAAATAGATATAAATAAATCATATTTATAATTTTTAATACAATAATATGATAATGAAGAAATAAACTAATTTACTCAGTGTTAAATTCTTCACTCTATTCTGTACTACTCATCGATCACAAAAAGCCTTGCCATGTTGCTCGTGTAACTTCTATATTTGTATTATTCAACGAGCACTCCTTCAAAAACGTGGTGATAGCGTCGCATTACACAAGAGGCGCAAACTAAGTGCGTTGGTTGAACCAATCATTTTTTTAAAAGAAATGTCTTCTTGTTCAGTAGATCAATATTCATTTATTCATTTCTATACTAAAAATTAACCCACTATTCATTTATTTCTCTTTTCTCTCTTAGATGTCATTTTGACGTTTTTTACTTTATTGTTATGCCATTTTTAAAGATTTTTTCACGTGTAAAATTTACTGAAAAGCAAATCAGGCTGATGCAGTTTTTCTTATAGGATATATCAAAGCTCTTGTATTTTTAAGTTATAGTGACACGTATGATGCCGTTTGAATACGTTTTATTTCTGAGTGCCTGTGTTCTATATACATGAGTAAACAATATTATAAAAATAAATAAATATATATTTATATCATAAATTACTTGCTCAATTAATTCAGATTTATTACTTTATAAAGATAAAAATGAGGTCCCACATTTTTTGACATTTATATTGTCCACATGGACTATACATTTTCGTTTAGTATACTATCATATTTTTCGAAGAATTGCGCATTACTTTATCAGTATTACTATATATGATCGAAATGTATGCTTTCTGGAGACTGAGAATGACAAGCAATATGTCTTCATAAATGCTATGATATTTGCTTTATACTCTGTTAATATTCTACAGCCTTCTTCATATTGAGGTGATACGTAAAATTTTGACTATTTGAGACATTTTACATATGGTAGGATGGCAAATGTACTTTTTTTTTTGTATGTTGTCGTTGCCACTTTAATATATTGTGAATCATTATAGATACTTGTCATACATTTCAAATAACACTCAATTTTGCTAAATAATCAATTGAATGAAAACAATAGCGAAATAAAGTGTATATATTTTTAAATGAAAGAATATAATTACTAATACTTCATTTGCTTAAACAATCTACCGTAATATCTTGGAGTTTAGTGCATATGCATAGAGAAAATATTTCTTTCTCAGCAGCTCATTTTATCTGATTACCAACGATGTTCCAGACAAATAATGTATTTGTCTATTTATAATTCTATCATCAGTAATGAAAAGATGGCAATTTTTGTAATAATAGCATGATGATATAGAATTCTACTAATTCTTAAATAATTACGAAGTTGCAAATTAATCATCTATCACATTTCTTCATAATAGATTACGATGACTTATATTTGATATAAAATTTGCTGAATCTTCAACCCAAAAGAAAAATGACTATACTTACGCTATCACAATGATGACTGGAAGTAGAAATCAATTCATACTTAATGAATTTTTTTTTGTTTATATCAACTTTATAGAGAGTTAAGACGTTTATACAAAAATATCCAATATAGAAATATACCTTTGCTTCTTCATGCATACGAGATGATGATACTACATTAGCCTGCATATAAATACCTTGTTATCATGTTGAGTCCTTTCATTTGATTAAGGTATAGAAATACTGAATTCAGCTCCTTTTTAATTGTATTCTTCATTTCATTTTTTTATAGTTTTGAGCGGATGACTTTTAACCTAAATGCCCCTAATAATACGTTCTATTCCATATTTTTATTTTATTTCAATGCAAAAAGTAATATTTACACGTCATTTTTAATACAAGTATACTCTTTAAGGTTTGGTAACATAAGAATCAAAGTAAATAACTTGAAAAAACAGCCAATGACAGTGCGACTAACTTATGAGAATTAAAATAAATAAAACTCTTTCTTGGTAAAAATGGTACCAATCAACAGCTTTTAAATTGCTATTGTTCTTGCTAAACTAAAAAACAAAAAAAGCGGAAGTTATGTCATGTATTTTATATGCTTCTTATTTTTTTGTATTTATAAAATAATATTAATAATTTCTTCTTTCTGTTTTATGATAGTGTCACCTGTCCTTTGACACAGACAAATGATCTAGTAGCTTTTTTCGAAAAAAAACATTTCATATTAGGCTAACTGTCAAAAAATTCTAACTCAATGAAAAGTAACAACGGTATAAACATGACTATATCTGAGCAACGTTATAATTGAACACTTAAAATAAAAAATTAGAATGGCTAACTACTTATAATGCATCGCCAAAAATAAAACATATATTAATATATAGTTGGTAGTCTCAAGTCACTATTGATGTTACTCACATATATATAGATTCATATAAAAAAAACTACAAATAGCCAATAAAGAGTTAGATTAATACAACGAATACTACATAGTAGAGAACGTAATTCATTACGACCCATTGATCAAAGTGATCTATAATAATTTATAATTTATGGTTTGGTTAGAATATTATTTTATTGCTGTTTTC
The DNA here is from genome assembly GCA_024140155.1 of Backusella parvicylindrica. Taxonomy (NCBI): domain Eukaryota; kingdom Fungi; phylum Mucoromycota; class Mucoromycetes; order Mucorales; family Backusellaceae; genus Backusella; species Backusella parvicylindrica. The sequence continues at coordinate 40,148 of VCJB01004148.1, read as the reverse complement.
TAAAAATGTTCATTGAATTGGTTCCAAGTATTATAAATTAATTATATTATTTTAATAATGAAAGCATATTAAGATATACAAAGCTTAAATATCTAAGTATTTATTTCAGAATTTAGTCCAATAATTGTTTTAACCCTTTTTGTAGTTTATTTTGATTTAGCAGATAATGCAGAATTTTGAAATATACAAGCATTGTTAAATATAAGTAAGACCTCGAGTTAGGATAACTTTTTTGTTTAGATTGTGTTACTTGCGAAGTTTGCACCACAATTTAGTCTTTTTGAGCTTAATTCATCAGAAATTAATAAAACAATAGTACCGAAAATAATGTTGTAATAGTAATGATATAAATAACGTTTATTGATAAAAAACATTGGCATAATCTTAATAATTACATGAAATAAAACAATCTTAAATCAGAAAATAAAGCTTGCTTGTGCAACTATTTATGATTAAAAATAAATATTTTTATGAAGCTGGGTTATTTTTTTTTATTTCTTTAATGTTTTTATAAAAAACATTCATTATCCATATACCAAATTAAAATATATGCCGTCCGGCATATACTTTTTCGGAAGATACAATAAAAAATCGAACGGATTAGGAATCTTAAGTTACAATATATAAAAGAAGAAAATAAAAGAAAGTATGTATATGATTACAGTAATCTTATATCAGATAACGAGTTCAGCTTATCATTTAACTCCAAAGACTTTCCACCTAATGCTCTTAACTCTTTACTGATATTGACACCATTAACAAACCATTGAATATAATATGTAAATTATTATATCGTTCGTTTTATGAACGTAATTTATGATATATATACAATTTGGAGACTTACGTCCGTACTTTCATCTTTCCCCTACAGATATTCATTATTTTATATTTTTGTTTTCGTCGTGGGTGATATTTTTCACTGTAAAAACTATCTTCATCGTATATTTCATCAACGCTGCTTTCGTTGACTTTTTTGGCGTTTGTTTGGCCTGGATTCGCTATCGTCATCGCTATTTAATGTATATATAACTCATCAATATAGTTATAATCTGTTTTATTTGGTCTTTTAAACTAACCTTTCATTGCTCTAAAAAATACTATTGAATTTTTTACAAAAAAAAAGTAAATATGTATATCACTCTACCTCAGCATTGTTATATATGGTGGAATTAAAGTTATTTTGCGATTGGTCTGATTTTATCATCACATTTCTAATGTGTGAGCTACTCGCTTCATTGATTTTAACAGGAGTATTTCTAGATTTAATCTCACCAGGTTCCACTTTCTTGATTAATTCCTTTAAAAAAAACGTGAGTTTTTGCTAGTTGTCATCATAAAAAAATATTATCTACCTTCTAGATCTGTTTCCAATTTTTTGCAGTTTTTGCTTGTAAAAGGAACTAAAGCTAGTGAGATGCACTAAGTGCTTTTAACTGCTGTAATGGGATGTTATTCCTCGTCATAAACCAATACAAGCTTAGCATCTAATTTAGAGATCGCATTTTGATTATCAATGTTTAGGCCTTTTTCACCCCTATTCATTTTTTAAGTTGATTTTGTTCATATATATAAGCTTTAAATTAAACTTACCAGCCAATGTATATACCAGTATTAAAAAAAAAAGTACTTCAAATAAATTGGCCCATACCTTGATCCTAATATCGGTCTCGGAAAGGGTTGGTTTTGAATGATCTATGCTTTATCATTTTGTCCAATCTAACGGATGAGATTGTCAATAATTCAAGTAATAAATTTTAAGATAAATAAATAGAACTTACAGAGCAATAATCAATTCGCATGCGATGCGCTCACAATACTTGAAGGACTTTCTCTGGCAATTTTTGGCGTTACAATAACACTCTTCTACATCATGGTGGTTCCATGACTACATATTTAACACATATTAAATTTTGTGCGTGATATACATACTTCAAAAATCCTGGGCACCTTACTCAATGAAGGTTTCGATTTTATCGAATCATACCGGATATTGTGAGGGGAGAGAATATTTGGAATTTCAGTCCATTCCTCTTTAGAGTTTCTGATTAGTTAAATTTCCACAGGTTAGGTCAACAATGCAATTTAACCCACAGTTTTACAAAAAAAAAAATCAGTGCTATTTTTGATAATTGATATCAACTGTCAAACGTACTCTACTAATGTAATGTCGAATGGATCCAACATATCGTAGCACAAGTGCTTCCTCATGGCCTCGTGCTTTATGATAGTACCTATTGAGAACTCGCTGCCGCTTAATTTTATGCCATCTCCATTTACAAACTATAAAAGAGTCAACATAAAATTTTCATTGAAAAATAATATTTATAAAATATGTTTATCTGGTTAATATCCTCCATTTTTTATTGAGTCCACTGGCATCGTTTTCAGTTGTTGTAATGGTATTGGACATGTGTTTGGTGTTTCTTTTGTCGATCTCATTCAATAGTTAGCCTCAGTGAAGTTATAATACGTCTGCTCTTGCACTATTCTGTTTCCGATGCTTTGGAGATATCTCTCTTGGCTCTAAATAATGCCTCCAACGGTCTCGATAATTTTTTTGATATATTAATTATTTGTGTGACTTGGCGGAGAATCTTCCAGCAACGGAGCGGCAGAAAGTTACTACTCTTTCCGTTCGAATCCTTTGTATTGCTGAAATGAGTCTATGTATATAGATTGTATTAGAACATATTACATATTATTATTGTCATTGAATTTTAAAATGCAATACATACAAGCTGGTCCTCGCTAGCACCACTGTAGTACACCTTTGTTACCTACTGACAACAACCAGTGAACTTCGACACTTGCTTTGTAGTCCCACCAAAGCGGTCTCTCAAGCTGGTGTGGGTTCGACCGAGATCGCGAGTGCTGTTATGGTTAAGCTCTTCTCTGACCTTGTTCCAGAACTAGTATATACCAACTATTGGGTCACCAGAAACGGTAATCCAAGAGCAACAAAGTGCTCTGTCGTCTTCCCTAGAGAATTTTTTTGCTTCTGTTTCTTCTTTTCGTTTGTTCTTCAGATGCACTCGTGTTAAAATAATAAAAGAATAATAAAAAGAACAATGAAAAGTAAAAGTAAAGGAATAATAATAAGTTAGGTAAAAGACAGATAAAGAAATCGTCAGTCGTCGGTATCTTAAATATACTGAGAAATGATAAAAAAGAAAAGACTACTCTTGTTTTGTGAATTTATTGTATCAATGTATAGCACTTTCTATAAAATGTAATAACCACTATGTATAAACTAAATGAAATCAGTATTTCAAGTATTTGATCAGGCTATTAGTAAAAAAGAATATTTTTGGTACTATCTATTTTTTTTTCAGTGCTCTCTTTATTATGCAACAACAGCCAATAATATTGCCTCTAATATATGGGTATTAATTCTTTTTATTTTTTTATGTTTCCTCTTAATATTATAACCAATTTACTCTAATTGCAAGAAAAGAATACACTGTTTTTTTTGATATCTGGTATAAGGGTTCTCTGAGTTTGAATGTTTTCACAGAAACCTTATATAGCCTTTTGCTTGGAACGCATTTTGAATAGGTTTATAGAAACAGCTCTACTTCTTTTTTAAAGAACAACCTGTTTAAACATACTTAAATAAATATATTTAATGGATTCAATGTTTATCTGCGCTTTATATTACTAGAAAAATCTATTTTTATCCATTGTTATATTTGTTAAAATAGAAAACTCGCATACAACTGATTTCTTTTTTTAAAAAAAAAGAAACGATTTAGAAAAATCTAATTTGCTTCAATTTACTATTCTCCCCAATTTATCTGTATATTTAATCTTTCGTAATAAACAAACTATAATATATCTTTATTTTGGGCGAGAAATTGAACAAAAACGTTTATGAAAACCCATAACAACAAAAGGACCAAGTACCTGGTGAAGTAGTTACACACTATTAAATAATCCAACTACCGGTTCCATCACAAACAGGTTTATGCAAAGTAGACCCTTGAATACCTAAGGAAAAGTACATGTTTTTATTTGATATTAAACTTTGGATCACTTAGTATTATAATACTTTATAAGTATTTTCAAGCTGCTCATAAATACCTTCTTTAGCTGTTATCAAAATTTTTTACTTCAATCACTAAACAATCATTTTGAAATTTAGAATATGTTATGTATCAATAATTGATTTTTGTTATATAAGTAGAAAAATTACTGTTATTGATTTATTTTAACAGTTGTTGCCATAGCAATAGAATGTGTTATCGTTATTAGTGTTACAATACTCCATATTTTTTTTTTATAAATTTAGAAATTAAACTCTTTAATTTCTTTGATCGACAACCTATACAGATATAAAAGTCTACATGTCAAACAATTGCAAATATTTATTTGATTAATGGTAAAACCAGAACAGATTTATAGCATAAAAGGTTATCTTTAAATTATAAATATCTACTATTCTAAAATCCAATCAATTTTTATCACTTCCACTTTAATATTGGAGTTGGCAACTCTATAAAATAAAACTATTCTCCTTATAAGGTACATAATTACGTCGATCTTTTATATTTTGAATGTTTTTAGTTTCTTTTTAGCCTAGGTCTCCGTATTTTTATTTTATATTTACAACTACTTCGAATGGATACCTTTTTCATGGAAATAATCTGATGGGAAGAGGAAAATATGGTGTATTACTGTTACCATTATTAGTTATATCTTAGATTAAAACGTATTCATATTATTTGAATTATTATAAAACAACATTCTTTTAAATGAATAGGCAAAAATAAAAGCACTTCTAGAATAGTAGTGCATTATGCTTCTCATGCGGCCCTTAAAATGATAGAAATACCTTCTTTTTTCTTCTTCTCTTTTCTCCCTCTCTCTTTTATTTATTTATTTATATTATTATTATCTTTATTATTGTTTACCTGAAGACTAATGGATACAATCTCTGTACAAGATCGAAGAGTTCCTACATTCATTCCATATGAAGTGACAGCTAATGGTGAGATAAAGCAGAAGAGAAAAAGAAAGGTCCAGGACTCGGAAAAGCGAAAGAAAAAACAAAAAACCATCAAAAAGGAATCTAACGAAGGTAAATAAATATACATTATTCTGTATAAAGCTTATGTTTATAACCATATATATTTTTCTATTACTTCTTCATCTAGAATTTAAAGAAGTAAAACAAAAGAAGAAGGTAATAGTTGTTTGATCTTTAATTTAACAAAGCTATACATGCATCTATACATTCTAATATTAATATATTAGGAACAGAAAACCACAGAAGGGATTTGGATAGGAGTTATGATAAAAGACGATCTTGGGGCATACAGCATTTACTTTTCTCAGGGAGATGAGCGTAACTCTAGTGAGGTTTTCGATATAGAAAGCGAGCTTCAAAATGAGGATTATGCTTCCGTTCTAGTAATTCGCAAATAAGATATATGCTTTATACTATTTCACTAACATAAATAATTCTTGATGTGTAGGGAGTTTGTAGTGCACTTGAAAAATTTAATGCATCAAATATGCCACTCACCGTTTATACTGGATGCCGCGAGTTACCACGTGGTAAGTTCAATTATTTGGTACTTGTTTTTTTTCTTCTTCTAACGATAACTGGATACTAGTTGTTTCTGGGCAGAAAGGTCTTATCCATTATACTTATTGGATTCAAAAAATAAAGAACTCATTACAGGGAAAAGAAGATAAAATTAGTGTGGTAAGAAGATACTCTATATATACATAATATACATAACTCGGAATGTTATTTTGTTTTTATTAGCGCCATCTTTCTAATCGTGTTTTGTCAGCTGAACAGAGTGCAGCTATGAACCTCGCATCAGAAACATTGTCCAATAAAACCAGGTAAAACCGAGTCATTTAAATATTCTATAGTTATGCATAAACATTCATTGGATTATCGCTAATACGAATAAAAATGATTTATATCATACGTATAGACAAGTGGAAGATGAGTCCATGCTAGATACAGCAGAGCAAGTGGATAGTCTCTCCATTAAAACAAAGGATCCTGATACGAAGATGGAAGAAAGCAACTGTAAAAGGACATTAAAAGTTCGTGAAAGTGCTACTGAAAAGAACGATAACCCAAACAAGGAATTAGTAGCACCAAGCAAACCTGATCCAGAAATCAATATTGAAACTTCAGGAGAACCAAAGCGCTCCTTCTGGGGTTCCGCTTTCGGAATGAGAAGTGTATTTGAAGCACTAACATCACCTTTTAAAGTTCGAAAATAATGAGGAAGGGATAACAAGTGACTGAAAAAATGACAACAAATCTTTGTTGCTGGGTTTCTTAATATAAATGATACATTGGATAGAGTGTATGTGGAAAGGAGAATATATTTTTCTTTACAATAAATTTATTATGTTACTTTATTATTATTTTTGTTATATTAGTATTTAAAGCAGAAACAGTGAGGAGAATAAACAGTTGATCTGAAAATGCTCAAAATTTTGACTGCTATCAACGGATTACTAATTTTTTAAATATTATTAATAGACCTTTGTGTCACGATTCAATAAAGTATTTTGCGTGTACTTACTTTAAAAAGAAAATGATAGACAATCCCTTTCATCACTTAACTATATTTAAAATCAAATGAATAAAGATCCATTAAAATATCTCTATATAATCCGTGTATAGAATGCTAAAATCTTCAATATTATAAGCTAGAATAGACGTACATATTTTCACCTTGGTCATTTTCATATCTGGAGAAATCGCGTAGAGATAGAGGGGGGAGGGGAAAATCGAGGCTGAGTATTATTTTGCATTAGAATTAAAAAGAAAATGGATTATTAATACGACGTCTTGTTGCATCATGTTTTTTTTAAAGAATTGATCCTAATTTGGAAGCGATTGTAGCTTGGGGATAGTTTAAAATCCTAGTACAAAGATTATCTAGACCAATAATAGAGTGAGGTCTGAGTAATTCAACAACTCACGTGGACAAAGACTGTTAACAATTACTAAGCCTAAGGCGTTTTTAAAAAGTCAGCTTCGAACCCTTTTGTCATCTTCTTCTTTTTATTACTACAACTTCTTTGATTTCGACTCACAAAATGACTAATTCTTACTCATCATATACCACCGAATTGGATTCATTAATATTTGATAACATAATTGATCCAAAACGTTCTACTATGGACATCGAATCAAATCTTGCACTCTGGGTAGGTTCATTTCTATTTTTTTTTTATATTATTTTTATTTCTATTTTTCCACATTCTAACAATATTTTGCTTATATAGGCCAATGCTCAATTTAAATATGATATAGCACCAGGAAGTGGTTTACAGGATGAAAAATCTTCCCCATCAACTACTACAACAGCAACAAGCAGTCCAGAAACTGTAGCTTATGAGAATCTTGCAGACTATTTAGACTTTGAACTTCCTCAACAGCAGGAGCCAAATATATTCCCTCCAGTTCCATCCCGAAATCAACAACTTATACTACCAAAAATTTCACCAGAAATGACAATTGCTGACCTGACAAAAGCTTTATTCAGCAAACCATACCCATTACCAAATACAATCCAAAATAAGTCAATTATCTCCAAGCCTAAAGCACCCACAGAAAGAAATTCATCAGAAGAAGATAAAAGAAAAAGAAATACCGCCGCAAGCGCTCGTTTCCGAGTAAAGAAAAAGATTCGTGAACAAGCAATGGAGAAAAGTCTTAGCAATATGACCGATAAAGCCAAAGGTTTAGAAAACAAGGTTGAAGAACTCCAGCTAGAAATCAAGTACCTTCGAGGCTTACTACTAGAGAAAGAATCTAAAAAAAACGATGAATCATCCTCATAATGCTTTTTCTTTTACACTATGCTTTTCTTACGCCACCATTTTCTATTGTTAAATATGCCTCTCTCGAACATAGCTTTTATGCATTCTGTTTTTTCTTTAAATAAGCACCTTCTCACTAAGCACAAAAACTTATATGATTGTAAATAGTATTTATAAACTTTTTCCCTTTTTTCTGTAAAAACCATTAACTGACTTGATCATCAAATTATCAATAAAACAAGCATGAATAAATCGCGATAATCTCATTAGCAAATAAAATTCTTATCTATATTAAAATTCCTATTTTTGTAAGTTTCTATAGTTCACATGATATATCTACACGAAGATTTCACATCACCTACTATCATCCCATGATAATTTTAATCTGTTAAGACTTTATCCAGCTGATTCTCATCATTATCTGGAACCAGTTTGCAAGGGAATGAACCTTTCTTTAGTTGCTAATCTCAGATATCAGTTTCTCAGGGGAAGTTCGGTAAAGTCGGCAAAGATCTGTACGTAGTACCCGAGGTAAGACAACCTATTTATTTTTCTCAAAAGCTTATTGTATTTTATTTTATATTTTACACATATAAATAAATGAATAAAATATATGGACTCTGTCTATTGTAAAAAAAAAAATAATAAGAATGATAAATATACTACCTCCATATATTTCATAACATAAATTAAAAATGTTCATTTTTTTATTATTCTCGAACTATCACTTAAAGTGATGAGTTTTCATTTACATGAAATCATATTGAAGTCGTTTTCGTTCTGAGTCAGATACATTTGTTAATTCAAACGTAATGGTAGTGTGTTTTTTATAGGATAATGATAAATATCATCGGTCTGAATGCTACCGATACTATTTTTTTTTAAATAAAAGA
>VCJB01004121.1:6304-16454 GCA_024140155.1 Backusella parvicylindrica | reverse complement strand
AAAAAAAAAAAAAAAAAAAAAGGAAAGGAAAGGAAAGAGAGAGAAAAGGTGTGCTTTTTTTTTGTCATTTTTTTTTATACCATAAGCATCGGCCAACATTATTTATATATGAGATGAGATAGTAATAATAATAATAATAATATAATAATAATATAATAATAACAATATAGAGAAGTAATATATGAATAAATAAATAAATAGATAAATATAGAGGGTGAGAAGGAAGAGAGCACTTATATATAAAACAGAGAATGGTCTTTTGGTCGGACATAGCGACATGAGACACTCGGAAATCAACCAATCAAATCCATCATTTCAGTTGAACTTCTTTTTAAGTTTTAATAAAGGTACAGGTTTTAATTCTGGGGTGTACACGTTCTATTCTATTATATGTATATCTTACACTTTTTCCTGGCTTTACTATTGTCTCTAAACTGATACTCAGTAATAGCCAGAACAAGTATAATCTCTTGGTTCATCGAAATTATATCGGTTATCTTAAATCACTTGTTCATCGTTTTCGGATCTTCCTTCACTGTTATTCTCTCAAGGCAAATGCATGATTTTTCACCCCCCCCTCTTTTTTGTCATCATTCATTACTCTACTACTATTGGCATTTTATATTTGATATTTAATCGAAGCTTTCAAATATTTCATATTCTTTATTTCATTAGCCTCAAAGAGCTATATAAGTGGATTTCATTTAAACTTATTGGAATACATTGATTTTGCTGGGCCAGTGCGTGAATATGTGTAGTCTTTTATTCTCGTTAAAAATAACTCTACCGATAACAAAAAAGTAAGAAAAAATAATCTTCTATGAATGCAAAAGTTATGTCAGAGTCAACGATAAAAAACTCATGTGTAGAAGATACTTTTTATATTATACTGAATATACCGAAGCCTTGAGCGGCTGATTTGTGATACTTGCATATCTTTTGATAACTTAAAGCAAATAAACTCTTTTACCGCTTTATTAACTAATTTTGGAATAAAAAAAAACAAATGAATGACTAAAGCTAACGATCAATAAGCCAAATACTTTGAAACTAAAATAACCTTCTCATAAAGATATAGCTTTATTATATCAAGAGGTAATTCGAATAAGTAATAGGGCATGAACAACAAGCGTAAGGTTTAGACGAATTGTTTTATAACCAGAAAATCAATGAGGAGTTATCAACGCTGTTGTATCTCACACCTTTATCAAAATTATTTGCAATAGATTTTAATAGATAAAGCTGTATAAAAAGGGTGTTGGTTCAAGTTAATTTTATACCAATCATTTGTATCAGACAAAGATGTATAAGTTCATGCAAGTACAAAATCACTACAAGAGCACTGCTGTTTTAAAAAGAAAGAGGAGTCTCCAAAACAATGAAATTAACTAGCGTTGCGATTATCGAAGGATATAATCGGCTTCACTACCTTTACCCTAATCGAAAACGGGATTCTTGTGAAAAAAGTTGCATGAAAGCCTATAGTTTCCAATGATGCCTTTATCAACCGGAAACGCACACTTTGAGAATTGTTTCCAATTTAGTTTGAATACTTATCCAATAAAATACTATGATTATTTGCTGATAACTACATCTTTATTACTTCTTCACTACTATTCAAAGTTGAGGTGCTTGAAAAAAAGCTTATAAAAAAACACTACTATAGAAGCTGTATGTTTATACACTCTGTAATTTTGTGTTTCACATTAACTTTTATTGTCATCTACCCAACATAAGCTTACTATTTGATTTATACTTCAAAATATATATTTATCTCTTTCTTATACTTTTTATAGCATCTGTTATTATTATTATTATTGATGAATATAAAAGGAGTAATTGCATATCAATAATCAATGCAGTAAGGGTAACGCATTTATTGGTGCATTGGCGTCATTTCTTTGTTTCATTGATTTATTATTTTAGGAGAAAGGTGAATGAATCATTTTTTCATTGTTTTGAATGATAGATAAGTGAGAAAAAAGTTTTTTTTTCTTTTCTTTTTCTTTACTTTCTTCCATTCTTTCACTCAATATAAATGTCAACAACAAGCATACTTATTTATATATTACCTATCAGAATGGTATCAGTCATCTCAAAATGCTGTAAGTCACTATTAATATTGCTCGTCTATTAAGATAACTCACTTATATATTATATATTATTTTCAATAGCAAACCACTCCATTTTAATGGCTCATCACGTAGAGAAAATATTTACTGGGGCGAAGGAGATACTGTATTGGCTTTTAGGTAAGTGAATGATAATAGACTTTATTCTATAAACTTGTTGATTCCAAAACTCAAGATTTCATTATAGAAGTGGATTATATTGGCTGTATTGAACATCTTCACACCGCATTAGAAACTGGAAACACTACTTTGATCCATTTTCCTGTTTCCAAATGCCAGGCTATACTATATATATATATATATATATTACCTTGCACACTTTGCCAAAAATAGTAGATATCAAAGCTTCATTCTCTATTTCAGGTAATGATGGTAAAATTGGAATTATTTCTCAGACTTGATCGTTCTTAAACACATTTTTGAAGATACATTCCTTGTCTTTGTTTAATGTCGAGCTACTACGTGTATCAGGAAAAAGGTGACTTGATAGTAAACAACAGCTCAGAAGAGCCACATAAGAAGAAGCAGAAAGTAAGAATAATAATATATGCTTATTTTTCAACAAAAGAAAATAGCTTTCTCGATCTCCTAACGTATTATCTACCTTAGGCTCATCATGACGAGCAGGAAGAAAGAGGTCCTGATTTTTATGATAAGTTGATCTCCTTTATTGTTGATGCAGAGTCGGATAAAAACTTTCACAAGTACAGGTACACATTAAAGAAAAGGGTCGAATTTACTTCTTGTACTAATTTGCAATTGCTTTAGCCCTGAAAAAAATGGAGTGCTTAAGATCACAAAAGAACCAAAGTCAAGGTTTCCTATGAGTACCAGTATTCCCCAACTACAGAGCTTCATTAAGACCTTACTGTATAATGTAATATATACTCGAGATTCGATAGCTTACTTTATTATAGGCCTCCACCAAATTGGCGGATAATATTGAAAATATTAGGAGTCTGGCAGAGCACAAAGCCGAGTGTAAATTCGTGAAGAGAATCTTTTTAGTAATGTAGGACAGCATTTTTATTTCCAAAAATCCATACTCATTTCAGGTTACTAGGGCTACCGTGGTTAACAAGTCGCCTTCGATGACACATTCTGAGGTGACCTTTAATTACAAAATGCTTCATCCTTGTCTCGAAGCTACTGTTAACCTTCTTTGCCATGTGTCCCATCCTGAACCCTACTACATCCCCGACAAAGAGCCTCTCGAGGCGATGATCGAACAGCTGGTTCTAACGGGCTCAAAAGTCGACCGCAGGAAAATATATAATGCTGATGGCATAATTCGGCTACGCGATTTTTATGACATTGAAGTTCTCTTGTTGGAGACGGCAGGTCACTTCCTGAACAAGAACACGAGGAAAATCTGTTTCGACAACAGCAAAGGTATGTTCGCTCTCCTCGCCATGCTCAAAAGTACTGCCGATTATTTTAGCCGTGCTATGTCGGATATTGAAAATTATAAGGAAGAAGCACCATACACCTGAGACTTTCCGAAATCTTAAGCTTTACTTTGTTCAGGCTAGCGGTAAGACAACAAGTAAAAGGAAGGACAAAAAAAAAAATAACCAATCGACCAAACCCTAAATATAGATGAGCACATTCGTCTTTGATCAGCTCAGTATGCCAGCAATGACATCTATAAGTTTGCTCTTCAGGACAAAGTTGAAGTAACAGAAGACAGACAGCAAGTCCAACAATCATCAGTCTCGCTGTTAGACTTTTTTTAATGTGAAGGTAATAATTTTCCAATTGTTTGAGCTATATAACAATTCTTATATGAACGGCTATATAGACTTGTTTAGCAAAGACTTTTGCTGTGTTACAAAAACTTCAACGTGAGGATGAGGAAAACAACGAGGTTAGCAGCCAGGAAGTTCTACTTTCCAAAATTATATGTCCCGAGATTTTCCGTTTGGCTTCCAATACCCATGGAAAGGGTTTTGGAACGCAAAAAATTGAATAAGATATACATAATATGTCTAATCTATAAATTTTAAAAAGTATTTGAGCTCTCGAGCTTTTCTTAACATTATTTTACATTGAGTTGTATTAACAGCTTATTAATGTGTGCTCAGCCATTAAAATACAGCGCACTTGTTGCAATAAAGCTGCTGTTAACAGCTTTGTTATTGATATAGTCTAATTTACAGAAAGTTTTTGTGTTGAACCGAAGTAGAGAGCCATGGTCGCTTTTGTCATTCTCATCATTGACGAAAACCGCTACATCAATCAGATACACTTCTTCAACGACGCAACCAGGAAGAAGTTTATAGTCAAACTACAATTGAATATTAAAGAGCTCACAGGCGTTTATTGTCAATGAAATTCACACATTACTTCTATACTACTTTAGAACACACGAGCTATGCAAAAAAAAAAAAAGATAAACTAAGATCAAAAAAATAAAAAGAAGTTTCTGCATTCAAGCAGTAAAATATTTATGTATATTGGGAGAAAGTTTTCAATATGCAGGAAGATGGACAGGATGTTTTTTTTTTTGCTTTTCAAAAGCTTGTTAGATATTGCCGGAATCGCTTTTGGGCAGCTTTTCTTTTTGAATCGATAGAGAAATATCAGATCTTGATCATGGCTACATTGGCATCTTGTGTAAAGAATCCTTCGTCATCTTCTTTTTTCGTCTTGAGAAGTCCAGTAAGCTTATATAATGGTTACATAATCCAGGGCAATAGTGTATTTGCCGAATAAGACCATTCCAAGACCATTTTGTCCATAGTTTGCTTTCGTTTCTTGTTTGCGCTGGTTTCAAACTCGGGTTTTGTTAGTGATAATGTAGAATTTTGTAATTTTGATCATACCTTTTTATGATTTTAAAATCCGTTATAATGGGGAATCCGCTCGACCAACCAGCCAGTAACAGGACCTTTGTTGAAATAGCCAATAGAGTTACTGGCTTCTGTCCAAACCCATAAAGCAAGGGAATGCAAGGTTGATCCCACGTCTGGCGCCTTAGTTTTACTCTTTCCATCTATACTTGTTACAAAAGAGCCAGAGTATAGAGCCTTACAAGAGCATCCCACCGGTATTAGGAATCTAATAAGTCTGTTGAAAGAAATACAGAGAGCATAGCCAGTCATTACAACGACCTTTTTTTTTAAAGAAAAAAAAGCAAAAGACGCGTCGGCTGGTTTTGGATTGTCGTGTAACAAATACCTCCTGTGTTTACACGCATCACTAAATACATTTTATTTGTTTGAATACCCATAAGTGAACATAGAAGGGGAAGAGGGTAAAAAAAGCGAGAAAAAAAGAGAATGTATCTTCAAATACTACATTAATTATTGCATATCCAAGTTACTAGCTTGGTACCATGAGGGGTGCTTCAGGTGGAGTTTTCCCATGGTGGAGGTATTCGAGTTCAAAAAGAATACTACAGATAGCAGGCCATCGGACTGTCCAGACAGATGTGACAGGTCGTCGGGTAAAAAGAGCTTCGACAGGTTTGCGTGTCGTGTTGGTGATTGACAGTTTATTCAACAGGAAGTACAAGGGATCGTCTTCGGTAACTGGCATTTGTAAACGGCTATGCATATGGAGGCATCGAATTGCATGAGTTCGCGTGAACATGTCATTGGGATGGTAGAGACACGGCTTAGGAACACCACCAGGTAACCAACCAAGTCACCATCGTAGAGCTCGACTACGTTCAGCATGTGTCATAGGTAGTCACAAGAGAGGATCAATACCTAGTGTAGGACGGTACGCAGAGATAAGCACAGAGTTATTAGCTGGACTACAGCTTGCTTTATGGTTGTCTGCAAGATATTGTTGACAGATTTTTCTCAAGTGGGAGAGTCAAAGTTTTCAACAGAACGAGAAGCAGTACAGCGTTTCCATACGGGAGTCTTAGTTAGTTTAAACCGTTGGAAGGAACTGGCTGAAGTTTGCAGATATGGTAGAAATTGTGATAGCAGGGTTTCTTCAGTAGCATTCATCACCGAACGAAGTAAGAATTTTGCCTGTAGTATATGTACCCGTTCTTTCATTGTATTTAGTGTTGATATTTTCTTCGTGCAAAAAAAAGAAATAATTTCTTTCGACGAATCAGGATTTATGACCAATATAGTCGATAAGCTACATGCTCTCACTATTAACACCCGAATCCGTTCCTTTGTCGAAAACCAAGCCATTCTTTACAGAAATTGTTAGCGTGTTACTGATGGCAAAAAAAAAGAAAAAAAAAACAACCGATGACAAAGCAGACGGGGTCATCATAATTAGTGATAAGACATTCTCCGTCTTTGAAGTCAAAAAACCATCCATCAATAGCGAGAGAGCGAGAGAGCGAGAAGGAGTGATTTCTTGAAGTTGGTGAACTATTTAAAAAAAAAAGTAACTAACCGAGTTCCCGGATATTATTGCTTTGGAATGACTTGCTTTGGTATATTTAGAGTACAAAGTTAAAAGATAGAGGATAATAACCCCTTTTCAGTTGTTGATAGATGGATGGTTTTCATTTTATATCATGTCGCGAGGGGTAAATAAGACCTATAAATCTAATCAGTGGTTTGTTTTATTTTTACACTGTCTTGAGAAAAGCAAAATACTATTATCAATGAAATGAAAGTGTATGTTTTGTGAATAAGTGTGAATGAATGATGGATATCGTCATTATCTATATTTATCATAAACACCAATAGTATGTATATTCTAAATTAAACTGGTATACGTTTATTATGTAGCATATCTCTATTTCATTACATTTTATTTGCTTTTATTGAAATGCCAGCAATATCCACTCTATACGCATGCTATATATCATCACTGACAGTTTTTTAGCTTCTGCTGTTCATCATTATTGGTTAGTGCTGTATAGACTAACATCGTCTAAGTTTACCTTTTGGTGAATGTAGAAAGAGATGTCTGCAAAGGAAGCACTTTTACAAAATGTGACAGGCTACTGGGTTTGAAATCATATTGGTACTTAAGATTAAAACAACCCTTTCTCCTTTTGCACTCCCTTTCTGTGTTGTCAAGTTTTCTTTTTTACTTTGGATTTTGTTCCTTTATTTACTTCTACTGTTATGAGTTGGAACGTCAAACAAGAACCTTACCAACCAGAAAATAACCTTTTTCATATTAAGGAAGAGCCTTTTCAGCCTGAATATGGTCAGTTTGATATCAAACCAGAGCAATTCAACCTCAATCCTTGCCATTCTCATATAAAGCAAGCGCAGTTGGTTGAGCCCGAATCTTGCCAAACTTATAATAAGCAAGAACCATACCAAACTATTGTTAAACAAGAAATCGCTGAACCAGGACCTTTTCAATATTTTATTAGGCAAGGACATGTCAATCAAAATAACGTTGAACAAGAAAGAAATATGAATTCGGCACCTCATAATCGCTCCAATTCTAAAAAAAAGAATAAAAAAGCAAAAACCAAGTCTAAACAAACCAATAAGAGAGCAGAGATAGGGAGACCTCCTGAACGAGTTCGAAAAATACATTTGCGAAGAGAATTAAGAAATACAATAAGAACTCTTCAAAGCAGAGAGTTTGCAAGCGCAGCTGATATTGAACAAGCAAGCTTGCTGTTACAATCGCAAATCACAGACCCACATGAGGTGAAGGTGATTCAAGCCCTGGAGAAGAGGGAATACACAGTATTGGCAAGCAGAATCGAAAGGGCCATGACCAGAATCCGTGGACCTCGCATGTTCCCCAATACGGAACACAAAGAGTAAGTCTATCCTAATATGATGAAATAGATAGATGTGCATATGAAACAAAGTAATTAATTGATGATATCAAATTTATTTTACCTTCTTCTAGATCTTTATCTGGGGACTTTAAATACAAAAATTTACCTAAAAATGACGTTGATATTAATATGGAAGATTTGAAGCTGGAAGACGACAATCCAGTAGAGAATCTAAGCTTATTTAAAACGACAGAAAAACACAAACAACAAAAGGAAATTGGTGCAAATGTTCCTAGATTAGATAATAGTAACATTGGACACAGGATGCTGATGTCAATGGGATGGAAGGAAGGGGAGGCGCTTGGTTCCAGCCAAGATGGTATTACTGAACCTGTAAAAGCCATGATGAAGAAAGGAAGAAGAGGTTTGGGATTGTAAGAAGGAGCCATACCTGATCCTATTATATACTATGAACAAACCACACATGCTTATATTTGAGTTTTAATTATGGAAAAAAACACAATGTAATACTTTGAAATTGTATATGTATTTATATATAACTTTTTTATGAATAAAATATACACATTAGCGTTTAATGAGGATCGGCCAAACGATATGCATATGGACTGATAGGAGCGAGAAAATAGACACACGCTCTATGCAGACCATGGGTACTAACAATGAATAAGAAGCGTGTTTTTTTTAAAATAAAAATATAAAAAAAAAATAAAAACTATCATCTTATTTCACAATTCATATCGTTAGTGCTATAACAGTTTCAATTTATCAAATGAAATGCATATATAAGGATATACTCAATTCATCTTGAACCAAATATATGTTAAAAGTCAGCCTATAAAGTTCACACACTCAATGATCGATCTAAAATGGACTTGACAGCTATGTTATCATTAAATATCTCAAATATCTTACAATAGGATCTATATCATCTCTTTCCACAATAACAGTAGTAAAATAAGACAACCAAATCATAACATGTATACATTCTTCAAGCAAAATGAACTTTGAAATAAAGAAAACAGGTCACTCGTGGCTTTTTACACCCAAAAGTAAATCCTAACCAGACAAAAAATTATTTTTCCCTCCCCTCTTTCTCTTTCTAGAAAAATAATAACAAAATGAAGCATCTCGCAGCTTATCTTCTTCTTGTTGCTGGTGGTAACGAACACCCTACCGCTGACCAAATCAAGGCTCTTTTCGCTTCCGTTGGTGTTGAATCCGAATCTTCTCGTCTTGATGCCCTCGTAAAGGCCATGGAAGGCAAGACTGCTGCTGAGGTAAAGTGTTTTTTGTTTTTTAAGGTACAAATTGTTTTTCTTTTACTTACTTATTTTTTCTTTAAAATAAGGCTATTGCTGAAGGTATTCCCAAGCTCTCTTCCGTCTCCAGCGGTGGTGCTGCTGTCGCTTCTGGTGCCGCTGCTGGTGGTGCCGCTGCCGAAGAAGCTGCCGAAGAAGCCAAGGAAGAAGAGAAGGAAGAATCCGATGATGTAAGTTTATAATAATATTTTTTAAATTCGTTTTTTATTTATTTATTAATACATCGTTATGTAGGATATGGGTTTCGGTCTCTTCGATTAAACGAATTCAATTACTATAAATAATAACCATATATATATAATAAAATTCATCATATAAAAAAAAAGAGAGAGATCAGGTCCTTCGTGATATTTGAGTGGCTTAGTTTTACTCTTTTGCCCTCCCCAATGACGTTTTGCATTTTCCTTTTTTGTTTTGTTACTATGGATACAGTAGACATTGTTGATCATTGGTAGAAGATGTTCGATCATCCATATATATTACAATCAAAAAAAGAAACAATAGAACTTGCAACTACATATAATAACTAATTATACATTCACATTCCTTCTATTTTATCATATACACTTTATAAATAATTCTTCGGGGGTGACAGATACCCAAACCTGACAGCCCGCAGGTGTAACTTCCTCAGTTTTGTTAGCAGCTTTTTATGTTTTAATATATTTCCTTCAATATATACAAGTGTTGCTATTTTATGTGACGTGATCATTTTAATTTATGTAAGCAATTAAATAATGGTATAGGGTCAATAGACAAAGGAAGAATACGACATGTTAAATGTCGTATAAATATATCAGTAATATCAAGTTCAATTCATTCATGTACCAGAGACACACCATTTATATATATATATAGACTGAGATATATCCAATTTATGGTATAAATTTATCAGCAAGAGGGAATTCCCGATTTGAAATTTGTTTTATTTTACGATAATAAAAATGAGTTAAAGACTTTCTAATATGGCATTATTAAAATGATAATTTTTTCGCCATCGCAAGGCC
>VCJB01004116.1:1345-13637 GCA_024140155.1 Backusella parvicylindrica | reverse complement strand
TTTTTTTTTTCCTCTTCAGACATCTTTCCAACGAGGACCTTAATCTTCTCTACTGCATTTTGGTACTTTTCGTGTTCATTGTGCACGTTGACAATTTGGTCAACAATAAAAATCTCTTTATCGTCTTTTGTTTTCACAACTGTTGCGTGAACGCTCCAATTACAGCCGCAACTTTTATTATCTGCTTTTATTCTTCTTATGCTGTTGTTGGTAGACTTTTTCTTTGGTGTTTTGTTAGCAAACTCGCACCTGAAGTTTATTTCATAGCCCTTCTTGCTGTTTTTGATCGATGGGTTAAAGTCTTCATCTTTGTTCAAATTTAATTAGTTAAGTGTTCCATTTTATTTTCAAAAAATGAACCATTAAGTTCAACAAATGTTCCATTTGAGAGTGGTTGCACTGTACAGTTGTTCCAACGCCAAAGGGCGGTTTTTTCAGATATTGACCTTTTTGAAAAAATAAAACCGCCTTTTAAGAAAAACCAGAATCAAAACCGCCCATTGGGAAAATTTATTAGCCGCACCTTTTTTAAAAAACCCGTCCTTTGGCGTTGGGACGACTGTAAATAAGAATTATCCAAATTTAGCGGCAGCTCCTTTACCAACTTTTTGTGGATTGGACATGCACATTCAGCCATTTTGGTTTATTTCATGTGCGCATTTTATACAATTAGAGTGCGTTTTTTGGTGTAACATAAATAGAAAAAAAAAACAGATGTACATTGAAAAGAAAAAAAGAAGGGGCCAACGTTTTTTAAAAAGAAGAGAATCAGCCAATCCGACCATCGACAAGTCTAAAAATTGTAGCTTAAAATGACGATATTTAGAAATAATGATATCTTATTCGTTGAAAATTTAAAAGATTTTATCGATTGGTTATGTAAAAAAGGAAGAAAATATGATACACACCTTTCTTTTCTTATTTTTTATTATATATGACTATTACCATCAATACATTTACAGTGAACCAATTAAGTGACTGGTTGCAGAAAACACCAAAAGGTGTAAATCCCCTGATAGATGTACGTGAACTGAGTGAGTTGGAAGAGCATGGCAAAATTAAGGGGGCTATCAACATACCCTTTGGTTTGTCAAAAACAGATGTCCAATTGTTTGAAAGTATGTTTTTGGATCTTGACAAGGAAAAACAGGTATATTGTCTAATTTCTATATATAATGCTTTGTGCGCTTAATATAAACAATTATTATTGTAATAGCTAGTACTTTCATGTAGATCAGGACGCAGAAGTATGTTTGCAGCTGAATATGTGACCGAAAAATTAGGATTTAAAAACGTATACAATGTGCAGGGTGGATTATTAGCATGGCTGGAAAATGGCTACACCGCACAAACATTTGAAAATGATCATTCTGCTTGGATACATTCATTCGACACATTACCGGGTTCTTATATTGCAGTTGACACAGGTAAAAAGAAAAACAAGGAGAACAAGAAAGAAAGAAAGAAAGAGAGAGAGATATCGATTTTAAGATTTCAAGATAGAATCTAGGGATGCTTTGTTTATAAACCCAATCTTTAATAATAATGATGAAGCTTTAAACTTTATTCGAGATCAACAATTAAATTTAAAATATGTCATTCGAACAACTCAGGAGGATGAGCACAAGGACATGATGGTAAGAAGGAACACTGATAAAGTGACGAAAAAAGAGTAAGAATAAACGGATGATAATAAGTAATAATATAAATATAGAATCATGATGCTTTCTCAAAGGCTACTGTGATTGATACGAATGAGAACATCAACAAATCTTGGATAATAGGGCGCCTCAATTGTTGGATTCCAAGTTCATCTGCCATACTAATAGGGGATGCATTGTTCTTAAGAAAACCTGAAGATAAACATAACAATCCAGCACATGTCACTCGATATTATCATCTGAAAGTTTAACTACATATTATTGTGTGCGTATACTACCAGATCACATCTTCTCACTCGAACACAACATTACGCATTTATATTGGCATTGAGCATCACTATCATTCACAATAAGAATAATAAAAACGTATTGATAATGATATGTAAGATATAAAGTATATATATATATAATATGACAACATTAAAGCGATATATAATATAATATGTACAAGAAATATAAAATTTCAAGAAACAATATGAAATGAAATGTATGTTATAAGGTATATGTTTATATATATATATATAATAACAAAAAAGAAGGAGAATCTGTCTATCCACTCTCCTTTTTCGTCTTACTTACACCCCCTTTGTTTATATATCTTTTAAAAAAAAAATATGCCCTCTTACTAAACAGTAAAAAAAAGTAAAGCTATTCAGAATGTATGATTCTATATCGTTCGCAGTCTTGTTGACATTGTCCCTTTCATCCCCTTGATTATGCCTTTTTATATTTATTTTTATATTACTTTAGTGAGCCTATATAAACCCACCCCAAATCAGTTTTCGATTTAGTAGAATGATTCTTCATTTCTGATCTAAATTTCTTTCATTGCTCATTTACTGAAACCAAAATATAAATATACATAGATACACAAACTCCCTCATTTTCACTCCCTAAAAAATAAATATATATATATATACACAATGAATCGTCAAAATGGTAAAACCACCACCTCGCTTTCCTCAAAAGCGTTAAAAGTTCAGATTAAAAGGTCACATTCGTCTCCTACCCATGACCCTTTTAACTTTCCAGCAGCAATAATCCCTTCGCAATCAGAGATCCCTAAAAAAGCAACTGTTACAGTTTCACCTGAATCTACATCTTTGTCTCTTGTTATACAAAATAAAAAAAACTCAACATCAACTCAGTATAACAATAAAAGACGAATCAATTCCAAATTAGCAGATTTCACTCATTCTTTACGACCTTCAGCTTCTTCTAGTATTACACAAGAACGATCTACTTTACGTATGAGTGCTTCTTCCAGGTTTGGTAAGAATTTGTTACCAACCTGGCTTGGAGGACACCAGCCAACTGGCATTTTGGAACCCTCTTTTTCGGATACAACTTCAAACCACTCTACTTCAATTGATTCAAGCGAATTGGATACTACTTTTGAAAGACTTCTTGTAAATAAAAATATTCAAAATAAATATTTATATGAAAAATTTCATGAATTGCATAATAAATATTAATTAAAAAAAAACTATCAAATTCAATAAACATAAATATTTGTTGTTTTTATATATAGGATGAATTGAACATGAAGGACGGTCATAGAGACAAACTACGTCAATTACCTCGAGAACGTAAACTGTATTTACTTCAGCAGAATCAACATATAAAGGATAACAAGACATCAACAACTGCAGCTACAGCAGCAGCAGAACAAGCACGGAAAAGCCTTCCAACTTCCAGTTCAAGCACTTCGATATTTACACCCAAAGGCTTACGTCCAAAGGCAATCAAGCGAAGTGAAACAACTCGATTACTTTTTGCTAGTAAAAGGAATAGTAGCAACAATACTTTATCGACCACAAGCCATCACTCTCTCAATTCACTAAGTAGCGATGATACAGGCGATATTATACCTAGAAGTGCTTCCTCAAGAAGCAACCGTCTTTCGATTTCTGAAGTAAGACCTAGTCCAAAAAAAAATCAGCAAAAGGAGACCATTCATACATATGATCGGTCATTACCATCGTCAGCATCCTCGTCTTCCATTCAAAAACAACATAGACAGATAGTATCTCCATCTCCATCAGTGCAGCAAATACCAGAGTCAGTATCATCTACATCATTATCAAACCAAAGTATCAAAAATTATGGCAAAGAACCTGTCACACCTGTTCCTACGAATTCTGCTACCACTTCAGCTACCATCTCAACTACTGCAACTACAAATACAACCAATACATCGTTATCATCACAAACAGCTGATGTGGCATCTGAAATAGTAGTCATACCAGAGGTAACAATATCACCATCAGCAGCAGCAGCAGCAGCAGCAGCAACTCCAATAGAACCGCAGTCATTATCAACATCCATTACTGTACATTCACCATCTTCACCAGCACCAACAGAACCAATAATAGATCGTCGTGCTGCTACTTACAAGTATGCTAGAAGAAACCTACAATCTAGCCAAAACCGATCCAAGGTCGGTTCCATGATTCTCGAGTTTGATGCGCTTGCACATAAACATGGGGATCCAAAAACAGACGAGTCCGCTGCGTGGTTACTACTAGATAATAAAACGCTACCCAGACAAACAGGAGGAGTATCAGGAGGAGGCGCTTCACATACAAATGTCAATCAGATCTTTCCAAAACAATCCGATTCCACCTCTACCGTTTCATCATCAGTAACAAACAGTTATGCTTATCAAAGTTTGACCCGTAAAGAAGGTAATCACCTTGCTTCAATGATGGTCTCGGAAGAGGTAAACAAACGCGGTCGGGATCGAAATAGTCCATATTATTATGTAGAACGCCTTCGAAGCAGGTAATTTCCTTCTAACCACCCCTTAAACTATTTTTTTTATATATTCTTTATTCTTTTTTTTTTTTTTTTACTCCATAGTAAATGTAATATAATTTATTATATTTTCTTTCTTTTCTTCTCCTATATCTTCCTCCTTCTCCTTTTTTTTTGTGTTTAATATTATTATTATATTGGAACGATCTTGTCAAAATATTTTAGATACTAATTTAATTTGTATTCTATGACGTAGAAATGTCACAATTGATGCTTTAACTAAGCATCTAACCTCACTTCGGATTACATTGGCTACTGGTTCTTTATCTTGGACAAACGAATTCTTATCAAGAAGACATGGTGGCTTGGCAGCTCTTGAAAGTGTATTGGAAAAGCTTATTGTAAAGAAAAAGTATGTTTATTATATATATCCCTGGAAAAAGAGAGAGAGAGAAAGGAATATATATGCTAAATTTGTTTATTTATTTTGTTTTATTTAGAAAAAAGGGCGCGCAAAAATTAACAGAGAGCGAGGAAAATTGTTTGTATGAATGTATCAAGTGTATCCGAGTATTGATCAATACCAAGGTAAAAAAAACCCCCCCAAAATTAGCATAATAATGAGTGACAAGTATACTAAAAAAATGTCTTCTTCATTCTTATTTTTTTTTAATATATTTTTACCCCTCTCTCTCTCTTTTCTTTATTCTTTACTTTTTTTAATGATAAATTAAGCCTGGACTTCAACAAGTGCTGATGCGTCCAGTTGTTCTTCATCACTTGATCATTGCACTTTTTGCAAGTCTAGCCACACTTTATAGTTGCTATTACCCCCAACCCTCATTATCACTTTCATCGAGTGTTTTTCGAAAATCACCCTCTATCACGTCCATCGGATCTCAACTCATATCCTCTCGTTCATCTACCAGTAACAACAATAGTACATCTTCTCCTTCCACTTGCTCCAAAGTCAGCACCCTTATATTTGAAATATTTACTGCCCTTTGTTTATCATCACAATTGGGATATGATGTGATCCTCAAGATGATCTCTGAAGTCAAAGGCGAGCAATATCGGTTTGAACGGTTAGTGCAGGCACTGCAGGATCTTGGCATGATTACCAAGCCAGACAACCTACTCTTGTACGACTGTGCAGCATCCGCTCTTGCTTTTTTTAATGCCATTGTACAAACACCACGTGCTATTGAAAAAAGAAACTCGCTTAGAACTGAATTGGAACGAAGAGGGTTGGAAGAGTTTCTAAAGGTATGATATGAATGTGATCAAAATATTTACATTAAAAATTAATTGATTGATTAGAAACTTGAACAAGAAAAAAAGAATATACCTGATTCATTGCAAAATCAAGTCGCTCTTTATTTTCAAAGTAAGAAACAGGATCAAGAACAAGTAAAAGAAGTTGAAAATACGAAAAGACAAAGTATTTTACAACTGTAAGTAATATATATTTATCAAAAGAATATATACTAAGAACCCTTTTTTTTAATGTAGTCAACCTGATGACATGGTGGCTTCTGCATTAAAAGCATTTTACAGCGATCCCGAGATATATTACTTGGTTGTAGACAGTATCAGTGAGCTTATGACAGTCGGAAAACAGCATTCAAAAACAGATAAACAGTTTGTGTTGGATATCTGGGGCATTATACACCTCTTTGCAAAGAGTTTGAAATCAATTAATACAAGTAGTAAAGTATACATAGATTTTGTGTGATAAACTATTTATTTTACATCTGTTTTTTTACTAAAATTACATTATTTATCAGATGACTTTAAACAGGGTTTACAGCAGTTTCTTGTTTCCATCCAGCCTATTGTTGGTAAAATCAATTCAACCGATACTGATATGGATGAACAAGATGATGGACCAAATGATGTCTCTTCGCTGGAATTGTTGAACAATAAAAACAACAATTTTGAAGATGTGGAGGGTCTGCGAAACTTGGTAGAAGAATTAAAAGAAAATATGAAAAAAAATCAAGAAGTCACTGCAAAAATTCGTCGTGAAAAGAACGAGTTATTAATGAAAGTGTCAAAAGCCATGGCAGATATAAAAGACAGAGATGATCAATTAGATGCTATTCAGAAACAAAACCAGTTAGAAACAGGTAGTAGTGATCATGAGCAGCAGGAAAAACAGCAACAACAGCAACAACAATCTGACGACCAACATGAAGACCAAGGAAAACTTTCAATCACAACTACCAACATGAATGAAACGCCACCACCTTCTTTCCTTGCCCCACCTCCTCCGCCTCCCCCGCCGCCACCTCCACTCCCACCTTTACCCCTTTCTTCTCTGCCAACTACCACCATGACACAGATACCAGAACAGAATCAGGATTACCTTGATAAAGATATATCATTACCGCCTGTCATTAGACGACGTAATTTAGCTCGTCGAAATTCAGCGCACCGTGCCTCCAGATACCTTCACCCACTCGCCATCAATCTATGTTTTCCTAACTTAAAATCACTTCATGAAAGCACAGCAAACGCTGCCTCGCCAACGACCAATGATGTAGTTCTTCCTTTCAAAGACCCCGTCAAAAAGAACATCAGTCCAACTATGAAGCAATTCTTTTGGTCCAAGCTCCCCATTGACAAGATTGAGAATACCGTTTGGAAAGAAATCAATGATGTCAAAGCCAGTCATAGTGAGATCAGCGATCTGAGTAGCATCACCTCCAGTGACACTGAAGATTCTGTCGAGATTGAAGAGCTCTTAGACACTGTCGAACTCGAAAGATTGTTCAAGAAGAAACCAACAAAAAAGAAGCAAGAGCAACAGGAAGAAACAAATGATCCTGTACGTAGACAAATCACGCTTTTGGAGTTTAATAGAGCAAACAATATCGCCATTATGCTTGCTAAAATTAGAATCCCTTATCCCGATATTCGTGATGCTATTTGGAATATTGATGATAATATGCTGACCGTGGATAATTTGATGGCCATTCGACAATATATACCAACAAAAGAAGAGGTACCTGTTATTTCATATATATATATATATATATATAAAAATAGATACTAATTTTGTTAAAAAGATTGAATTGGTAAAAGAATACCAAGGAGATGTAGAGTTATTAGGAAATGCAGAAAGATATTTTAGAGCGGTAAGCAAAAAGACTCTTTTTTTTTAAAAACAAAAGTGTAATATTAAAAAACTCATTTTTTTTTTTTTCAATATATTAGATCATGTATATTCCAAGATTAGGAGATCGTGTCAATTGCATGCTTTTCCGTCGTCGATTTAAAACAGAATTAGAAGAGATATTACCTGGATTGGATACTATTCAATTGGCTATTACCGAATTACGTGAAAGTAGCAAATTTAAATATGTCCTTAAAGTAAGCCCAATTTGGATAATTACTTTATATAAACTAACATATACACCCCTTTTATATATATATAGACAATTCTTGTCATTGGAAATCATTTGAATAATCAAACAATACGTGGAAATGCTTATGGATTCCATTTAAGCGCACTATTAAAGGTAAAATAAAAAACTCTATTTTTTTTTTTTTTTTAATTTCTACTTATTTAGTTTAATTTATATAATTTAGATGAGAGATACAAGAGCCGAAGGTGATGGTGTAGGTAATGTGCCTACTCTATTACATTATCTCGTTTATCTACTATCTAAATCGGAAGATGATGCTATCAATTTTAAACAAGATATAGCTCATTTACAAATAGCAGCTAAATGTAAGTCCCTTTTGGGTATATAAATAACTTGTATATTTATACAAGAACCTTTTCATATCTTAGTGTCTCCACCTACTATCTTTGCAAATGTAAACTCACTTGGTGGAAGCTTAACTCAAATCAAAGACGAATTGGTCATTTACAAAAGACGAAAAACAACCGATAGTCAAATTGATAGATTCGGAGAAGCGATGGAAGTAGGTTTTTGAAGTATATTTAAAATATATTCAGATAACTTTATTAATATAAATAAATAGGAATTCCTTCTAGAAGCAGAACCCATTGTTACTGACCTTAAAAAGATGACAAAAGAAATTGAAGAGAAATTAAAAGAAATCATTGTTTATTATGGTGAAGATCCAACCATGATTAAATCAGAAGAATTCTTTGACATTATCTCATCATTTTCAAACTCTTTTGAAGTAAGTTTACATATATAAAAAGTAGTTTTAGGTCAATCTAAATATCATCCTTCTTTTTAATAGAAAGCACAATTTGAAATTCACGAAGCAAGAGAAAGAGCATTGAGGAGACAACGTCAACAAGAGATGCAAAAGGTAAAATTATGAATTATTTTATATAATATCCTTACTTATGGTCTATGTTTTTTTTAGATGCGAGAAAGTATGGCATCACCCATCAAATCACCTAGAATAGAAACAGATTATAGGCGACCAACAGAAGAAGGCTTTGAACAAGTATTGAGAGAGCTTAAAGCAGGACTTAGGCAGAGTAATCAATCTTGGAGAACAAAGAAAGGAGTGTTACTTAGAACCTAAAGCGTTATAATATTTTTATTTTTTTTTCATGTATCTCTCTACTTATTATTCTCTCTTCTAGAGCTCATATTTAAAACTATCACACACACACACAAAAACATAATATATACAATAAAAGACTTTGTAAACTATATATATCAGAATTACATTTTGCTTAGTATCTACTTTTGATTGGCTAGCCCATCCTATTTTTGATCCATTTTAGTTTTGTCCAACTTCAGTTTTTTGATATTCCTGTTTCATTGACCCCAATCATCTGACAAAAAATCGGCTATATTATATATACAAGTTTTGCTTTTATTTTTTTGCAACTTTTCCCCTTCTTTTTTTTAATATTATTATTATTATTATTATAACATAATAATACATATATAAAGCAAACACTACTATAAACATATATATATACGCTATTATATAAATGTATGGTTCGTCTGCATCAACGCTAGATGCAAAGGTTGTCATCTTGGGTAGTCAAGGTATTAAAATAGCTTTACTTGTAACAAAAAATATATTAAAAAAAAAAAAAATACTCACTTTTACAAAAAAGGTGTGGGCAAGACTTCTTTAGTTGTTCGTTACATTCAAAAAACATTTTCTCCCAATTCAACATCAACTATTGGTGCTTCTTTCATGACTAAGAAACTGTAGGTGCCTTTTATTTTATTTTATTTTTGCTTGTGAAAATATATATATATAGATAGATATAGAAATAATAATAAAAGAGAATTTCTTTGCGTTTATGTTTATTCGCTTTTGCAGAACAGTTGATAATTGCAAAGTAAGGCTACAAATATGGGATACAGCTGGGCAAGGTAAAGAGAAGAAAAAAGGGGAAAAGTTTTAATTTTGTTAATGATGTGAAATAGAAAGATTTCGTGCAATGGCGCCCATGTATTACAGAGGGGCACAAGCAGCTTTATTAGTTTATGACATTACTTCTAATGAGAGTTTTGAAGAGCTTAATTCATGGATTCAAGGTATTATTTTACTATTATCAGTTTTATTTATAAAAAAGAAACAATAACAAGAATATTCAAAGAGGGGAAAGGAAATAAATGATAACAATAATAATATTTATTTATTTAATAGAACTGAAGCGAAACATGACAGACGATTTAGTGATTGTTGTAGTAGCCAACAAGCTGGATTTGGCTCAGTTACAACGAGAGGTATCATTTGAGGATGCTCAGCAATACATTGCACGAACTCTCGGACCTGAAACGCCATTCTATGAAGTATCAGCCAAAGAAGACGATGGTAAGAGGAGAGAGAGAGAGAGTGTGTGTGTGTGTGTACTTACACAAATGTTGTTGATGATGATAATGATAAACTTTTATTAATAATGTGTACTTGTTTTTGTTTCAGGTACGATTGAAAACATCTTTGTCAACTTAACCTCTGCCTTGGTGGAACGTAAAAAATATGCTCCCCCAAGAAGACAAACCACCTATTTACCCATGGATGATGAACCTCCTTCTTCAAAATCTTCTTGTTGTGGTTTCTAAATTTGACATATTATTATATTTACTATTATTATATTATTATATTTACTCTTTTATTTTTCATGTTTTTCAGTACATATTTTTCTTTCTTTTATATTCTATTTTGTGCTAATTTACAATAAATTTTTGGCATTTCTTTCTTCCATCCCCTTAAATAAATATATTATTTTATATATAATAATATCCATTTAATTGTCATGCACAAGGGAGGTTTTCAGAAAAGAAAGAAAGTACAACATATATAAAATAACCATCCACCTCTTCACTATTTGCATTTACCTGCACTTTTTCTTCCTCTTCTTATTCCTCTTACTTTGACATATAATATAATTGAAAACAAAATGCATAAGAATACTTTATTAACCTCCATCACGTTACTTTGTACAACATCATTCATATCCGCTCAACTTGATGGTAGCTGTAATATTACACCTCAGGATTACATTGGTTTGCGTATGTGTATATATATAGATCTATTTATCTCTCATCCAAAATAGTGTCTAATTATACTTTTTTTATGTTGTACATATCATCTGTTTTAGCCTCTGAAGCACTTGCTAACAATCCGCCCGCTTGTGGCATGCCATATGAGCAATTGAACTTGGCTTTAATCACAGCTGCTAGTGCAATGGATGTTGGATCCACTTGCAATACATGCCTACAAGTGGTCAATGAAAACGATTCATCAAAATTTATTTATGTATTGGCTATCGATCTTGGAGGAGCAGGTTTAGATGTAAGCATCATGCTTAAGCTTTAATTTTTATTTTTATTTTTAACTTTTTTGTTTTTTTTTTACAGCTAAGCATACCTGCTTTTGAATATTTATTTGGTCAAAAAACTGATCCATCCCCTGCAAGTTGGAGCGCGGTAGATGATTCCTATTGTAATGGCATCTACACTCCTGGTAAGAAAAACAGATATCAAGGCGTTCAAGCTGGGTCACATACTCTAAAAGCTCGCTCAAGAAAAAGATCCCATATCGTTATAAAGAAAAGAGACGCATGAAGTGTATTCTATTTATTCCATTATTTGCTGTACTAAAATCACAAACAAGAATATAAACATAGAATTATCTTTTTTTTTTTTTACTATATTTATTTCCGAGAGACACATTGTTTTTAGATAAAGAACGTATCATCTTCACATATTTATCATTTTGTTTACTTAATAAACTTATTGAATTGCAGCATATAACCAGAGTCATGTTACCCATGACATTGTCTATTATAGGAAATTACCATGAGAAAAAAAACTATATGCAGGCCTATATTATGGGTTCTGATGATTCATAAAAATAATTCAATTGTTCATGCTGTTCGATTAAGTTGCATGTATAAAATAAATATAGTAAACTGGTGTAACGACAAATGTGTGTAACGAAGAAAAAAAATTTAATGATGCTGAAGGTAACTTCATTGTGCTAAAAAGAGGAAAGTATCCAGAAAACAAAGATCTTGTTAAACATACAGAAAAAGAAACCTTTGTTTTAAACAAAAAGAAAATATCGAAATTTGAAGTTGATCTATCAATTTTTTAATAGATATAGAAGAGCTAAACGATGGACTCGATCTCTCTTTTTCTTCGTTTTAACGCGGTTTATATCATTTCATATACTAATTATTTTACGTGTATTCATACCAAATGTTATAATGTATTCCGGTAGAAAAAAATTATTCTGTATTATATATATATTTATATTGTTTTTAATTAATTTTTATTTTTATATATTTCATTATAAGAAGATAATGAAAGTGTGTCACCGGCTGAAAATCAGACATTAACAAGAACACTCCAACCTAAATCTAATAATATTACATCGACTAACACCACCACAACCTCAACAATAGATGAAGA
>VCJB01004108.1:16433-29478 GCA_024140155.1 Backusella parvicylindrica | reverse complement strand
CTGAATTTGAATTTAAATTTAATGATAAAACTAAAATAAAACCAACTGCTGGGGATGCTCTAAGAGATGAGCATTTTAAATAGGATAATTATTGGTTGTTGTAATATTTAATTGACATATGGATATATCACTTACTACAACAAATATTATATGTAAAATGAATTGAATTCACTCTATTCTATTTTATTGTGTATTCTGCTTAATTAAAAGTGTAGCTTATCGAGTTAAATCAGATTGCAAATCTTGTAAGATCTTTTATTAAATGAATAATCTCGTTTAAAGTATCATACAAGGTTGTTCAGAATATACATTTTGTTTTTTCAGTTAAATGAACTCACATGTTCGACTGGGTTAAAGTAATAAATATAGCACACCTTCGATTGGTTTTAGCTTATAACCGGAGGTGCTTTTAGTACAGTTTTCCACCAAGCCATTTAATTGATTGAAATTCATTATATATGTAGGAGTTAATGTGTATGCTTTTTTATATACTCTATTTTTTTTTTAATAAACATGTGGAAAAAGCAATGGAAGTAGATGACAGTAGCAGTATTGGATTTACCACTTTTTCTTATCGATGTACATGGACAGAAGGTGAGTAAATAGAAAGGAGTGTTAGAAGTAGAAAAAGAAGAATAAAGGGATGAATGTTCTAACTACGTTTGTATGTATGTAAGGAGGAAGGTGAATAGATCATGATAAACTGATGGTATTAAGACAAGGAAAACCTAAAATGGATAATAGACTGCAATTATGCATTACAATGTTATAAGAGGTCTTTCTAAGCAAGACTATAAGCATATTAATATGCTCAATTGTAGTAAAATAGATTATGCCATACTTTAGATAATAGATATAAAAAAAAAATATCCGTTTACAAAGGAGAAAGAATATTTCCGCATACGCTTTTTTCTGTGATTAATAATGGGAAAGCATTGAATGCATATTTAAATTAGAAAGGAAAACAGAGAGTAAAGTATTTAAGCTAATACTTTATCCTGTTAAGGTGATAACATTACAAGTAACCAACGCATAATAGTATCAAGAGAACAATCTATGGTGTAAATGTTATTTTATATTTACTAAAAAGATTATGGTAATAGTAGAAATAATGATGTGGCCTTTTAAAAGTACAGGAAATACAAAATAAATATGCTTATTCTTCTTCAATAACTTCTTCATATTCAGTCTGATAATTTATCTTATGAATCATCATTAAAGCCAATAATACTGGTAAGTGTACAACACTACCAAAGAATAATTGTCTAGCATTTTTGTCATTACTGATAACAATAATGTAAGTAACTTGTATATGACGACACATTTCTCTTTTTCTCTTACCTCTTTCTCCAGAACTTGACGGCACCTACAATCAAGGCAGCGTTTACTACAGTTGAATCGATAGCAAAAAGCCATGAAGTGATATCAAGATATGGTAGACTAAGACAGAGTGGAACCATCGCAAGACTATACCTTAATGAGACACGGGCATTTAGTTTTGGATCTGTGACAGACATCATTCGATAGCCGGCTTTCGAATAATCCGCACGAAGGTTCCAAGCCAACGAGTTGAAATGAGGGAATTGCCAGGCATAAAGAATACCACCAAGGACCCAAGCACCAGGATCCAATGCATTGGTGACGGCGGTCCAGCCCATCATTGGAGGAATACCGCCCACAATAGCACCGGCCCATGTGTTTGCAATCGATGCACGCTTCATGGGGGTGTAGATCGTTGTGTAAAGCAAGATGTTGGCCGCACCCAAGGCCGCCGTTAATGGGTTGACCATTGTAGCCAGAGTAGTCACACCAGCAGCGCCTGTCAGAATACCAAAATTAAAACCATGCAACGGCGTCAAGGCACGTCTTCCCAATACACGGTTACGTGTTCTGAGCATTTGAGCATCGTATGGGATTTCGATCCATTGGTTAATACTATTTGCAGACGCAATGCAAAGACCGGTGCCAACTGTTGTGTAAAATAAGCTACTAATGTCAATGGCTCCAGGAGCCATGGCAAAGCCTCCCATGGTTGTTAGGGCAACCAGAGCTGCTAATTTTGCTTTGCTTAGTTCTTTGTATAGCTTTGGTAAATCACGTATAGTAGGTGATATAATTGGCTTGAATTTTGTGCCTCGATTAGCGTTATTTGTAATGTCACTGTTGGTTGTTGTAGTATAGCAAGTTGTTTGTGCTGAATAAGGTAAGAAAGCGGCACTACTGCGTAAGTGACTTTGGAAGTGTGTATGCTTTAATAAAGACACTTGGAGTGTTTTATTTAACGAGGTAGTTGTTCGTAACATTTTTTATAAAAGGGTGTGAACACACACAAGAAATACCAAAATAAAATAAAAAAAGTAAATAACTGACTAGGGCAAATAAGATCAGGGCATTTGTTTTGAGAAAAAGATTCAACACGCTGACTTCTAAAAAAAGAAAGCAAGAAATGTTTCCATATTTTAAATGGCATTCTAGTTCTGATAAGATATGGAATCATAGGAACATATTATGTACTATGGATTACAATATTTTCTTTTATTTCTAATTTACTAATCTTTTAATATTGTTGTATATTGTTTTCATTGCTATTCAATGTAAAACAAGCTAAAATCAGTTTGTTGAGCTTAAAAAAAAAAGTTTTTTTTTTCTTCTTTCTTTTTCCGTTTGTTTTTTACTCTTCCTCGCTATAATAATAATAACCATGAATAGCAATATTGAAGTCCAAACCTGCACAGATATTCTTCCTTCTTTTCAGTTAATAAAAGGAATAGATCTCGGTTACAATGATCATTATGTCTTTGATGTCACTGTTAACAGTCAATATGCTATGACAACCGCGTCCGATAACTTTATTCGACTTTACGATCTTTCTACACTTAGTCTTGCTCACTCCATTTCAGCTCATCAAAACAAAATATCCCAAATGAAACTAAAAGGTGATCAATATTTGTTCACAGCAAGTGAAGATCAAACGCTGAAGCGTTGGGATCTACGCACACCAAATATAGGACCAGTACAAACTTTTCAATGTAACTTAGTATTTGTTTTTAGTTGATTTAACCTTAATGGCTTATTATCATTCTTTAGATAATAAACCTTTGACCGCCTTTGATATAAATTGCAATGATAGTATGGCTATTGTTGGTACTGAATTTTCAACAAACGTTCAAGCAGCTGAATTGGCATTTTTTGATGTCCGCCAGGCATCCATACTGTCTACTTTTGATGAGTCACATGGTGATGATATTACAGAAGTAAGTGTTATAATAAAAAATGAAACTGTAAATAAATGAAACCGGATTGATAAGAAAGAAAATAGATCAAATGTCATCCTAACAACCCTGCACACCTGATTTCTGCATCAACCGATGGATTAGTCAACAATTATGATGTGACAGAATTTGATGAAGTAGAGGCGTTAATATCAGTAATAAATTCTGGATCATCTGTAAATAAAGCAGGTTATTTCGGACCTAGTGCAGAGTATCTTTACTGCTTGACCCACATCGAAACATTCTCACTACATACATTGGAAGGAGATGTTATTTGTGACTATGGTGATGTGCGACAGATTGGATTGACAGAAGTAGATTATGCCATAGACTGTAGCTATGATCCAGTCACACAACGATTCTTTTTGATTACAGGAAATAATGTGTATGTAAAATTATATATATATATATATGTATACTTATATATACTAATAATTAAAAATAGAGGTACTGTTGACTTTTTCCATGTTAATATTGGACAGTTACAACATTGTCAGCAATTTAAATCAGAGGGAGCACATTCAGATATTGTTCGATCGTTATATTGGAACCATTCTGCACAAAGTATTTTGACTGGAGGAGAAGATGGAAGACTATGTGCTTGGCAGGGTGTGGCATAATAGTAATTTTATTATAATAAATAGAGACATGTGTATTTTATAAAGCGATTATGTATTTATGTATTTATGTATAAATGTTTATTTATTTATTATGTGATATCTTCTTCTGTACTATGCGATCTTCGTGGTTGACATCGAAACGAAGATGGCGACCCAGATACTGCATGATATCTATATGCTTCGTATAACTAACAACATAATAAGTAGCAGTCTATATATGCTATTGGCTATCTTAATTATTTACCATATCACGCATTCCATCTATACTCATGATAAAGTCATCTACTTCTATTTTATTTGCCAAATAATCAGGTGGAATCATTGGGAATCTAATACATTGTAATATCGCACCCATATCATCTCTTAGACTGCTAACATCATATGTATCGTCTTGAGAACACAACATCACTTCGTCTTCATCATTCTTTTCTTCATCTCTTACAGTACCAACAATATTACTTTTTTCTTTCTGTTGGTTTGCCCATGATAAAATGGATTCATATAAGACATGTTCTGCTGGTAGATTTCCTTCTTCAATTTCCATTACCATTCTCACCACTCTTGGTCTTGCATATAGCCAAGAAGAGTGTGTTAATAAAGCTTCTAAGTTATTACTTGCATAAACTGTACATTTCTTCATTGTTTTATCACATCCATGAAGATCTTTATAAAAATGACAAAATTGTGTTGGATTACTTTTTTTTTTTTGTTAATAATTTTTTTTTGCTTCTTCATGTTTACCTGCACATTCCCAAATGTCCCAGATATTAGCCTCACTGATTTCCTGTCGAAGATACTGAAATGCCATTTCACGAACATTTTCCAACTGGAATCTATCTGCTGCTTCGATCATCTCGTAAGCATCAGTGACGCTATTGATATCCACTGCAAAAGTATAGCAATATTTCAATAACCGGAGAAATGTGTCATGTTTTACTCCACACACACTAATTTCCTTTTGATGCGATTCTTTCATGCCACTTGTAAAGAGCATGTTGAACCAAGGAGACATGGCTGCCAGTATATTTTTATGACCGTAAAACACTCGACCCTCATCTTGCTGTTCTTCGTGTTCGTGGACTCGGAATATGATATCCGAAAATTCAGCTGAGTCTATAAAGCGTGAAAAGGGTGTGACAACTTTGGGAGATGTTTCTAGTTGGTCGATTTCTGACTTGAGGATGGTAATATGGACTGAAAGGGAGGCTTGGTCTCGACTTAAAAATGCCATAAAACTATCCAATGTGCCCAAAGCATCTTCTCCCCATTTTGTTTGTTCTTTATAGATTGTTATTATTGTTATTATTGTTATTATTCAGACTGTTCTATGTTTTTTTATTTTTTATTTTTATTTTTATTTTTATTTTTTATTGTAACTTACTTTCACTAAACCATACTGGATGTAATCCTGTAATTTAATAAAGAAATAAATCATATTTTTTCACTATTATTATTATATTCCATTTTACTTTTTCCTGCACCAAAGTCATTATAGTAACTTGATGGGTTTGTGTTATTGATTTTTAAAGTCAACTGAACTTGTTTTCTGATGCCCCTGAGAGATCCGGGAGATGTCTCGTGTAGCTGAACAAAGATAGAAAGCATCTAATGATGAATCAAGCAATATAAGTATGGTCACTCCTGGCTTTAATTTATAGGAAAACAACTTATGCCTACTGACATACTTCAGGGCTTTTAGGGCGACCTTTATAAAGCTATGATTAAAGTGTCAGCTATATCCATCCATACATACATACATCCAAACACGAATAGATGGAATACCTTTATTGACCTATTGTATCCAGAGACATTATATTAATAAGAATGCAAGCTATCTACTTGTATTTTGTATGCTTACCATTTTAAGGCATCAAAATACAAAGGTGGGCTACTGTATTCAACACAAGGACGTAACTTTGACCATTGAGGTATTCGCCAATGACAAGCATGAGAGCTTTTTATGTGACCAACTGACTTTTACTTTGAGTAAGCTTCTTTATTGTTTTATGGATTGTTGAACATTACCTTCAGTCATTAGTTCTTCTTTTGATAGAGTAATAAAAAAGAAGAAAAGAGAAAAAAAAGAAAGACAAAAAGAATAATAATAACAATAAAAAAAACCCCACTCCTATTTCGTATGATTCCTTCAAAGATATATTCGCTATTGTTTTACATCACGTTACTATATCTAAAAAAGGGGTAAAATTGGAGAAAAAAAAAGCAATGCTCACATGAACATTATTATAAAATAACAAATAATCAATAATAACAATATCAAAACATATATAAAACACGTTTTAAGACTCCCTCCCTCCCTCTCTCTCTCTCTTTTTTTTCATAGTTTCTCTCTTCAGAAAACAGAAAAAAGAGGTTTTTATGAAAAACATTCCTTTTTGTATCACATGGTCTTAAATGTTGATATATATTCTGGTGACATTTGAACACAAACACATTGAAAAAAATAAAATAAAAAATAAAGTTAATTTCCTGTTTATTTAATCGATTTAACTATTTAAAAGTTTGATATTTGTGTTGGGCCAGACCATCACTCTTCTAAATAATGCTCGTTATGGCATTTGTATATAAAAGTTTCAAAAGATTCTACAACTGGTGGTATGAATACCTTTGTCATGAACCAATCAATATAAAGTACAAGACAGAACCAGTTATCAAAAAACATGAAAAATAAGAATCGAGTTCCTCTACTGGTCTTCTTTTTCGGAAATAATGTATATCAAGGCAGTATCTTCTACTCCATTACATAATATCGCACATAATCTAAAAATGCTAATCAAGAGAAGTGGTAATTTACACCAACGACATTTATCTTTACAGAGTGACATGACTACCAAGTTACCAAGTTTATCTGACCTCCACATGAAGAAGTGGCTCTCACACTACTGGTGAATATATAATATGGCTAGCATAATCTACCAAAAAAAGAAAAGAAAAAGCACATCAAGACACTCGTCTTGATTTTACATCCCTTTACAAACAGTGAAATTTAATATCTTATCTTGTGGCTATTTTGTATTATAACTTCTATCATTTATTATATCAATTCTGTTTTATGTCTGCTCTCGGTCAAAATATAAATGACACTGCTATTTAACGCCTTTACTCTAGCTTATTTTAATCATCGATTCATTTTTATAAAAATGATAACATATCCCTCTAAAATAAGAACTTACAACACAATCAACCCAGTCCTCTTTGGATAATTATATATAGATCTATTTGTATTTATTGATCAAAATGATGGCTTTTACATACAAATTTAACCAATTCACACTTCAACACTTGATTTCATTATTCTATATGACCTTATGCGCCCTTGTATTTGTATTTTGATTTTTCTAGTTCTTCTAAGCTGTTCTCCACGCTGCCAATCATATGATAGGCAGATGTATGCATGACTGTCTCAAATAATGGTATCGCCCAATAAATAAGTTCTATCATTGTGCTTTTATATAAAAGTGATAATACAGGTCCAACTAATCCCAAGCAAATAGATGCTATCCATCCCGGTGTGTAAAACTTGTATGCTCCTACTTCTCTACCTCTGATCTTGAATCCAAAAACTTGCAATCCGAGAGTATTGACTAATGTATAGATTGATGAGATGATTGAAAGTAAACTGAAAAAGGCAGCTAAACGTGGGGTATCTATGACTGATTTTACAGGTGTTGATAGCTGTGATAAAGGAATGAACGGGGTGTCTTGAATGAACATATAAATGAATCTATACAATAGATTGGTTATTAGTTCCACTTGATTATGATCCAATACTCTTTTTTTGTAGCTTACAAGGATGAGCTGAAGCAGCCAATAACTATCAATCCTCTCTATATTGTCTATGTTAAACACTGCTAATACTTTCTACTCAGATATAAAAGATATTTACCTGAATACTTAAGTTAGCATTGTCATTTTGTTGTCGAAGATCCTTTAGTAACTCTTCTTGTTCTATTAAAGCAAGAGTTAGAAATATTCATATAACTGAATAAAAAACTACTCCAACCTTGTTCATCAAGGAATTCGGCTTGATCCTCTGGAGCTTTTTGCTTTTTTCTATTGTGGAGATGCTCCATTATGATTGTTATTTTTCTAAAGGAATTACGAAAAGAAAAAGAAAAAGAAAAAAGAAGATAGTGTTGTGAACTAAGCTAAACCGCTAAACTTGTTCGGATGTTCAAAAATAGAGTTGATCAACTCAACTGATGCTTCGTCACGAGGAATATTTAGTATGGAATAGTGTTTTATTAAAAAGTTATGTAAAAGCTGGAAAGCATCATCAACATAATAATAGAATTAGGGCTAGAAATAAAAAGCAAATGGTCTATTATTCTAAGTATTTAAAGAAAGCACAAGTTCCAGCCTGTGGAGATACTCGTATCCTTTTTAATGTGCCAAGTGGGCCAGTAGTTTCTATCCAATCGAAGTGTACAAATATGGGAAACACCATCCATTCCAACGTACTTGACACGGACATGTGTGTTATTCTCTTTTCCATCCTCGCTTAGCTGTTCAATTTTTAGCTCAGTTAACAAGGATTGTATATCATCAGTACGCTTTTGGCCTGGTGAAGACATTTGTATATTTTCCTTTTCTTCAGATATCACTTTCATAAATTCTTCAAGTGATTTTACTGAAACACCGTCAATCTCAGTTATCCAAATGCCAGGTGATAC
The DNA here is from genome assembly GCA_024140155.1 of Backusella parvicylindrica. NCBI lineage: Eukaryota > Fungi > Mucoromycota > Mucoromycetes > Mucorales > Backusellaceae > Backusella > Backusella parvicylindrica. The sequence continues at coordinate 20,895 of VCJB01004108.1, read as the reverse complement.
TGCTGACTGTGCGGGTGATCCAAAGTAACAGAAAGAGACATACACTCCTTTGTGTAATTCCTTCTGTGATTGTTCTTTGGCTGCAGCATATGCATTTTGAACAATCATACCTTGCCATCCAATTATTTCGACTGTTTCCTGGCCATCATATCCAGTAACAGGCACCTTTAAATCAACTTCTTTTCCATTTCTAAGAACAGTCTGTGTTTCCCATCATGCAATGATATAGATTCAGTCAGAGATATTTTCTTTTCTTTTTCTATTCATTATTGCTTACCATATCTAAGATTTCTTTTTCATTAATGTATTGGTCGATATCCGCTATTCGGGTAGGTAACTTTCCATTGATTTGTAAAACAATATCACCTGGTTTTAGCAATTGACCAGAAGGGCTCGAAAGATCCGTAACACCTAGGATATAAACCGCACCGACTTGCTTATCAGTACTTTCTGCTTTTAATTTGGCGATCCAATCATCGGAAAGACCTAATATTCTAGCATTGGACAATTGCAATTTCCAGAACTCGACATCCAAAGCTCTTATCACTGCTTTTTTTTCTGAGATGATGGATTTTAGTATATCCATAACGAAATGACAGGGTAGCCCGCCCATAGTACTGGATTGTTCTCTTCTTTCGTTTTCGATTGAAAAACTCGTCCAAAATGCACGCACTTTTCCATCACCATCTGCAAGTACACCTCCTTGGCTTGCAAGAGCACCTTCACAAACTTTATATGCCTCTACATTCATTGCTCTCCATCTAGGAAGAGAAACCTCTTTTGTATGAACTGGGGCTAAAGTTGAAATAGTCGCTTTTTTGACGGATATTGCATTGTTTCCTAATATGGTTTTGTATATGATTATTAAAATTATGTACATACAATGCACTTAATAATGAGGGAAAAAAATAAAAAAAAGCTTACCAGCAAGACCAACATAATAAACACTTTCATCCAGTTCAAACTTCTCATCGCTTAATGGTGCGGCATAAATTTTAATATTAGCGTTAACCAAAGGTGCTACGTCGAAACGTAAAATCGCATAATTGTACATGGGATGTAAAAAGAGTAACTCAGCTGTTGTAGTCACCGTATTTTCAAAAGTAGCCGTAATAACGCAGATACCTACAGGTACAGTGTCTCTATCACAGATGATGATTGGGGGTTCGAGACTTACTACTACACCAGCTCCGTAAGTGTGCGATAGCTTTTGGCCATCAATCGCATAGGGTGGGTAACAATCGATAGATGCCATGCTATGCTCCAAGGATTTGATAGGGTCGTCCTCTTTTACCGTTTCTATACCTGATGTATTCGGTTTAACTATCTGCATTTCATTTAAACGGTTTTGAAGCAATTCATACTCCCAAATGCCAGTGTTATCTACATCATTTCACATGTATTTTTTTTAGTGTCTTTTCTATAAATGTATATTTATATCCATTAAATACCATTGCGAATAGCTAATCTGAATCTATGCCAACGCCAATCAACATGTGCAATCATAACCTTTGTTTTTAACGGTCTCGACAGGGAATAATACTTTACAGACACCCTAGCACCCTGTTCGATTTCGGATACAACCTTGATGAAATCATCCAAAGATCGAATTGGTTTGTTATTGAAAGCAACAATGACGCTCTTACGATTGATATGAGCGGTTCCTAGTATATAACCTGCAGCACCCACGAAGACACCAGAATCCTTCAGGGAAAGACCGTAGGAACGTGCCATCTGATAAGATAAGTCATTGAGAATGGCACCACCAAATTCAAGATAGCGATGAGGTGTGATGTCATGAAGATTCTGCACATTTAATTCAAATTCTTTGATTTCTTTTCCTCGAGAAACAACAAAGCGAACTGATTGGTTCTTTTCAATTGCATTATCCAAATGCTCCTCCAAATCCGTAAATAAACCTGTCAATAATTGACCATTACAAGACAAGAGAATGTCCCCTGGTTCCAGCAGATTATAAGCAGGACCATCAGGTAATATATGTTTGACAACCAATAACCCTTCGCCATTACTTTGGTTAGATCTTAAACCCCTTTCTAACTGCTTGCCTAATCCTAGTTGAGATAAGGCATCATAGGAAAGATATTCAAAGGTCGTCTGTAAAGTACCACGTGGTATGGGCTGGTTTTGTTGAATTAATTTTAATGCACGTTTGACGCGATCCAATGGTAAATAATAGCTGGAGGATGAACTACATGCACCTCCTGCGTTCAGTGCAATTGCTCTGCCTTTGACATCAAGAACCGGACTACCACTAGATCCTGAGCTCGTACTGGATGCTGCCTGGTAATAAAACGTATTGAAGTCATTATATTCACCTATGCCATATCTTGGAGTTTCACGGTCAATACGAGCTAAAGTGCCGGATAAAATACTTAATTTTTCACCTGAATCATTTCTTTTAGAGAGAGAGAGAGAGAGAGAGAGAGAGATGACAATATGGATATGTAAAAAAAAAATAACAAAAAATAAAATAAAATAAAATAAAATAAAGATAAATGGTTACATTCAACTGTTATCCGTAATGAATAGAGAAATATAATCTGCTTACCCTACAACTTTTATATCTTGACCTACTTTGGCACCTTGAGGATAAAGCTCAATATTGGGTATATCCAAAAATCGTACTTGGGTTGGGTCATATTTAAAAAAACCGAAATCATGCACAGGGTCACGATAAATTGGAGTAAGTTCAATTTCCTCGTAGTTACACAGAACGGCATGAGCAGTGATAGGGGACACTGAAACGACATGACGATTAGAGAGCAAAATACCTCGTTCTTTATCCACAACAAAACCTGTAGCGGTAAACGACCCAGGTATTTCAGTGTCCAAGCCTCTCACACGATTATATTTTATTGATACAATGCTTTTTATACAACGTTCAAGCGTCAATTCCCAACTTTCTTGGATCATTTTTGATTCGACTTTGTTTGATGCAATGGATGGCTGAAAAAATATATCATTTTTTGATGATTGATTATAAGGGACCTTGGCTTCGTAGCCATACGTTAGAACTGGTTCTTTGTTGGATATAAAAGGTTCAATGTTGCGTGGCATAATTGAATTAATGAATGAAAAAAGAAAAAAGAAAAACGGAGGAAAGTGATTTATATAAAGAATTCAACTTTAAAATTAGAAAGAAAGAAAGAAAGAAGATATACTATAAAAAAAAAACTTCCTAGATTGTGAAGATAGCTATTTAAAATTTAAGTTTTATTGATGTTTATTTATTTCCATAATAATTAAAAACACAAAAAGCTGACAAAGTTGTCATACTGTTTATTCAGATAGAAAACAGAGAAAATAAATCTATAAACCAAGGGTGTTTTGCGTGTTTGTATGTATACACACATGTTGTGGCATGACTCTCACATGTTTTATTAAATGCGATAAGTTTGATCTAATCAATCTTTATCTTGCCTTGCGAAGGGTCCAATCCAATTCGATTCTGGTCTGACTCGTCTTGTCTTTTTGTACCAAGAGTAGGAGCAGAGTGTTGAATTGTATTCAATTTATCATCATCATCATTAGAATGAAAAGTACCTTCTTCATCGTCAATATGCTTTCCACCCCTGATAGGACCCAGTTGACGAACAAATGATGGGTCACCGGGTCGACTGGCATGAACCTCAGGTAGACCACCAAACGGGTTGAATCTGCCACTGGCATCATGATCACCCATATTGTTGCTGTCCATGGTTGCACTAAACGGAGGATTATTTAAACTGGTGTTTAAAGTTGGAAGGCTATCATCGCCTTGTAATATATTGCACATATCACCTGGCATCTTGCTTTGATTATTGTTACCGGGAATTGGCATATTGTTCAATTAGAATGTCAATGCTTTCGTAATATCCAAACGATGGGTAAAAAAAATAAAATAAAAAGAGATAAAAAAAGATGCTCATTACAATAATCATATTAAGGTTGATTAAATATCCCTCGGTTGATTTCAATTGCATGAAAAAAAAAATTAAGTCTGACGTTTTTCAAACGTAATTAGCTCATAATTTATTTAATTTTTTTTTTGGCATAAAAGTTGTGCTACAATACACATACATAGATATCCTTCAAAGATATCACCACTTTGTTCGAGTGAAACATAGAACAACTCTTTCCGGTAAATTTACTATCCATTACTATAATACATAGATTAATAAAAATAAAATAAAAAAGAGAGAGAGTAGAAACTAGTGCAAATATCTATAAATGAATATGTTATATTTCCTATTAATAAAGCTTTGGTTGCATTGTTACAAAATGTTTTACACAATAAATAAATAAATATTTATATTGTTTATCATTGGGTTGTTAAAATGAAGCCACAAATTTCTTGGTTGAGACTGTTGCTATCGATTTCCTTAGCGTGAAGATAATCATTTAGTTTAAAATCATTATATACTTTTTTGGATTAATTCCAACTCATTTTTTTTTGGGGCTA
>VCJB01004098.1:0-13137 GCA_024140155.1 Backusella parvicylindrica | reverse complement strand
AAAAAAAAAAAAAATCATTTTATTAAAGGGATCCCTACACCTCCTTCATCTCAAACCCCCTTGAATTCATTTATCCATGTTATACATACATATCCAATTTTCGCGCGCGTATAAACCAAAACACATTTGTTTCTTTTTTTTTTTTACTATTATTATTATGCGTTCATATATGTTTTTTTTACTATTATTCCTCCCTTTACACACACGCACGCACACCCCCATTTCTTTCCTTTCTGTTTTGCTTATATCATTCTGCTGTTTCATTCCTTTTTTTCTACTTCGGAAAAACCACACAAAGCTCTACACATACATACATATTCTCTCGTTTTCTGTCTCTTTTTTTTAAAAAAAGAAATCCCCCTATTTCACTCTTCTTTTTAAGAGTATGTGAACTTTCTCTTCTTTTTTTTTCATAAGAAAAAAGAGAAAGGAATTGCGTTGGAAAATGAGAAGAAAAAAAATCAATTCCACATAGCCCTTTTTTTGCATCAAGAAAAAGAATAATATCTTTTTTTTTATGTATTATGAGCTTCTTCTTTTTTATTATTAATTTACAAATGTGCAGAATAAAACTTGTTTTTTTTCGAAAAATACTATACTTTCTAGTTTTTTTTTCTTCTTTTCTTTTAGTTTTTCTTTGACTTTTTAGACTTTCTGTCATCCTTTGTGTCTTCACTTTCTCTCTTCTCTCCTGATGATGATGGTTCGATACTTAAACCCTCGATAACGGGTTCAACCAGTTTCATATTCATCTTTTGGCGCATACCATGTTCGTCACCATGTACAGATATTTCGATCTTAACAGAATCAAAGGTACGGATGCTAACATCGTTAGGACCGACAAGACACATATCTTCATCATTATATTCTAATACAGAGGGGCCACCCACTGTTTGGCTTGAATAAACAATGCTTTCAATACCGTATTTAGGTATCAGTACAGTAAATCCGTTCTTGAGAACACGGATCACACGACCTTCTTCGACTTCTGTCTTGTTTTTGAAGAATAGACTGGTGTATAATTCAACCGAGCTTCGGCCGGCTTGCTGAGCCATTCTGTTTCGGAAATTAAGATCTATAAAAGCGATGTTGGTAAAAAAAAAAAAAAAATAGATTTATCACCTGGTTTATTTTATATAAATATAAAACTTACTATCACAAAGATCTTTCATTTTGGTCTTATCAATAAGTTCATCTCCATAAACGACGCCATCATTAATACAAGCATGTAAAAGACGGTGAACAATGACATCTAAAAAAAAATGGGACAGTGTTAATGCTTTGACCTACATATCACTTGTTTATTTATTCTACCTGCATAACGTCTGATGGGTGAGGTGAAATGAGTATATATGGGTGTAGCTAAACCATAATGCTTAAAGTCTGCTTCAGCTTCAGTGCCTGAAGAGAAATATTGCGCTTGCATCATGCAACGTGTTGTCATGATACGAACCAATTTGTTAAAGTAAGGATCATCAGCCAACTAAGAGGAAAAAAAAAAGAAAAAAAATAAGAATGTTAAGTCAAAAAAAAAAAAAAGTTTTGCTTTACCACTGCCCTATCAAGAGAATCTGCCAATGACTTTGAAGTATCGATTTCCAAAGTAATACCCTTTTCAAGTAAGATTTTACGAAGCTGATCAAAGTTATTGAGCGGAGGTGCAGCATGCTTACGAAGCATAGCAGAGCTAGGAAATTTAGAGTAGATTTTCTCAGCAACAGAAATGTTGGCAAGCAACATGAATTCTTCTACCAAAGCATTGGTTTCTTTTAACTCCTTCATTTCTACATCAACGGGGTCTTGAGAATCATTTTCCAAATTGAATCGTACTTCGGGTGATGATAGTGTGAGGGCACCTGCCTCCATACGTTTTTGTCGAAGGATCTTTGCAAATTTGTTGAGTGTACGGATACCCTTTGTAACATCATCTTGCATACGTCTTTTTTAAATGATCATTTTAGTTTAAGAAATGAAGACATTTTTTTTTATCTACACTTACTCATCATCAATACGGTTCTGTGCCTCATCATATGTAAATGAAAATTTAGAGTTAATCACACTCTTTGTAAAATCAACATTGACAATTTCTGCATTTTCATTCATTTCCTATTTAAAAATATCAATTAGAAATTCATTTTTTTTTTGTCATCATTCGTCATATCATGATATATTTACCCAAATACATGAGAAAGCTAAACGTTCAACATTTGATCTCAAGGAACAAAGGTCTTGTAGGTAAAAAAAAATCAGTATCATTTGATAATGAATAAATACAATCATGATGACTACTTACTTGTACCCAAAAGAGAGGGCAACATATCAATACGCTTATTAACGAGATAAACAGATGTACCGCGAGAAGCAGCTTCTTCATCCATAGGCATACCAGGTTTAACAAAGTAAGTAACATCAGCAATATCTATTATATATATATATACATATATTAGTAAACTACAACATTGGAATACATGATTATTTTTTCCAACTATTTTATACTTACGGACACCAACTTCAAAGTTACCATTAGGAAGTTCACGAACATGTAATGCATCATCAATATCTGTACAACCTGGAGGATCGATACTACATACATTCAAATGTCTAAGATCACGTCTACGTTCGTCCTTGATATGCTTCTCGAGAACGACCCATTGATCACCTTCAGGAGGTAAGTCCTTAAGAATACGTTGAGAGAATTCTTGATAAGGTACACCGTGTTCCAAAAGTAATACTTCGGTTTCGGTTTCTCTGTCACCAGAATCACCCAAAATCTTTACAAAGTGACCCACAGGAAGTCTAAATGATCAAATTGATTATAAGCCTATTTTTTTTTTGCTAAACAATTATAATAAACATAATAAAAACTCACCCAGAGGTGATAGGCCAACTATCAATATTAACAACAATACGCTTACCAACAAGATTAGCAGCCTGAGAAGTTCTGATTTTTATTGGAGGAATACAACGATCAAGCGCACGGAAAGTGACATTTAATGCAGCATTTCCATTCATAGTGGAAGGAATGGATTTTTTATCAATGAAACCACAGTAAGGTCTCCACTTCTTTCTGATAATACCAACCACCTTACCCGTAGGCTCAGGTTGTCCCAAATCGTCCGTTTCCATTTTTTTACTTTCTTCCTCGATCAATTCATCTCCATTCATCTTTTCCTCATCCTCTTCGTTCTCGATAGCTATGGATGCACCGCGTTTCCATTCACTTTTTGGTAATAACTCGACAGCGACAATATCACCATGGATACATCTGTTGAAATGTTTGCGACCGAGGATATAAACTGTCTGTGATTTGCCTTCGACATCACCAACAATGGTTGCCTCCAATACATTATGCGCAGAAACACTGAATGCACCTTGAATAAGTGTACCTTTTTTAATACCATTATGGATTTGAGCAGTCGACAAATGCTATAAAAGCAAGTTAAAATAACGCTATTTTTTTTTTTTTGGAAATATATATATACCTCTTCGTAAACAATCTTTTCACGTTCTGCTGCTTTTGGTGCAGATAACATATCCAATAATTCAGGAACGTCAGTGTAACTTTCAACATAATCAGCAACTACAATTTAAAAAAAATCCATTTAGTTTTATTCTTCTCTGATAAAACAAAATAACGTTACCAGTTATGCTGTGGATTCCACTTTCTGTTGCCTTTTCACGATTATCACGATCATCCGTCAACAAGATGATATCAATGTCATCTCCTCCTTCGATGGCCTTTAAATGATCACCATACCATTTCGCAGCAACACGAATTGCTAGAAAAAAAAATCTTAGCTCTTCTTCTCTCTTCCTTAGTTTATTATAACATTCTAACCTCGATCATTTCTATCATTTGGTGTTTCGCCCTTCATTCTTTCAATATAAGTTTCACTATATAAAGCACACACATACACCACTTTAGCATGATATCACTTTTTTTCTCTGTTTATATATATATATATACATTACCGATGGAACTTATTAGTGAAAAGATAAAATCTTTTCGTCTTATCCGCCAGTAATGCATTCACTCTATTAAACACAGGAATGCTTAATTTCAAGAGTTCCTCTCTAACTGTATGTAATAAAATGACGTCTTTGACAGCTGGATGTTCCATAATATCAATCTACATACAAATCATTTAAATTATTTCTCTCTATTCCAATAATATGTTTCCATGAGCTTACTTGACTGATAAACACGTTCGTGTCCGGTACTAAATAATGCGGTTTCAATGATGATGTTGATTTTGGTTTTGCTGAAAGGACGGGTTCTTTAAGCTGCTCACACGGTTTACATACCTCTGAAGAGCATGGAATATCGTTACGAAGGTAGATTTGGTTGACTACCTTCACAACGTTTCCCTTCCTGGTACGTTTGAAGTATGACTCTTCACGAAGCATGATTTGTTTTTTTGAGATCGATCTATTATTAATGAAGGGAGAAAAGAAGGGAAAAAATTTTAAGAAAGCCACGTCCACTGCTTTCTTTATAAAAATACATGTACACGTGACTGCTGAGAATGAAATATATCATTATTAAATTTGATGTGGCTCTTCTTTTACTCTTTACTATTCATTACTAGGTTACAAGTTAGCTACGATAAGTATTTTGTAGAAATATTAAAAGATTAATAACTGTGAAAAATAACCTTAATCACATCTGTATAAAGAAGATCTCATTGATATAGTAAAATTAAAGTGAGTAGACATAAATCTGTAAATACTACAATAAATCCGGGCAATCACAAGTTATCGAATATCGACACTTTTTGTAACATGCCGTGTTGTTCTCTCTTTTTTTTTTACAGAAACATCAAGAGTAAATACGCTGATTTATTAAATGCATTTAATTCTTTGCTTGTTCTTCCGATGACTTTAAATCTGCTCTTAGACTATTCACTACAGCGTTTGTTTCTTCCAGTTCTTCTTTAAGTCATTCCAAGTTGCCCAACTTTTTTTTTAGCCATATAAACTTTAAATTAAGCATCAACAGCATGTTGACCAGCATGAGGGAGAGCTTTGCTCCATTCTTCTGTGAGTTCTGCATATGATCTCACGTTTATGATTCAGAGTTGTTTATCTTGTTCGAAGCCTATTTTCATCATTGCAGTATTGTGATTTAAATCACTAATTTGAGTTTGGCAACCTTGTTCTCTATTTCTAAGTTTGTCGACCGTCTTACAGAGCTCATTATTACCATTCAGCTTCATTCAAGACATCCTGCATAGTAACTTCAATCAGAGTGGAGACCGCCGATAACACCCTATATATAAAATATTATTAGTAGTATTATTATTATTACTCGAACCTGTTTATGTGATAACATTTATTATCAAATTAAGTTAAAATCAGGAACAATAATGATCGTCCTTCTAATATTGAAATAGCGCATCCTTTGCTTGCATTCTTTTTGTTCAGGTGATATGAGATGGTGTGACAATAACAATTCGCAAGATGAAAATGAAATCGTTTTCTTTCTTTCTTTTTATTTTTGATTGCTGTTATCTTTCACTTATCCTTTATTTATTTTCTTTATTTCTAAATAAACAAGTATACTGATGGAAAAAGAACATGAAGATCCAGCGTTACTAACTTCGTTTAACATGATAGCTGAGGGGGACGGTGAGGGTCTAATATCAAAGTTCTTTTCAAAGTTCAAAACTGCAGTTTCAGGACCTCAATCCCCTAACAGCGGCAATCGTACAATTACTCTTGTTGTTTCTAATGACAGTGATTCTAACCATGACATGGTAATTGAAGAAGGAGCACATGAAGAAGAAGAGCAGCAAACAGAATCAAGTGATACTATACCTCATATCGCGACGCCGTTACCACAACAAAGCGAAGAAGAACCCGCTGTAGATACCATTCCATTACAAAAAACGTCATCGTGCGATAGTGATACCCAATCTATCATGACCACATTTTCTGTCTCAAATACCAATTCACTTTCAAAAATACTAAATCGCTTACGTGGAGAATCGGAAAGCAATAAAGAATTTTGGATGCCGGATGAGCAATGTCGAGAATGTGTCTCTTGCAATACACCTTTTAACTTTTTTAGGCGCAAGCACCACTGCAGAGCTTGTGGTAAATTATTTTATAAAAAGAAAATAAAAAAAAGAAAAAGGATAATTGCTTAATAATATGAAGAAGGAAAGAAAAAACCTCTAATATCATTGTATTTACATAGGTCGAATATTTTGTTCGAGATGTTTGTATAGTTCGATTCACCATTCAGGACAAACTCTCAGGGTGTGTCAGGATTGCTATGTAAAATATAAGGAAGCAGATGATTTGATATCTATGAATGGCTACTCTTCTGTAGATTTAAATTCAATACTACCTCCACCCACCACTTTTCCAAATCATGATGACAGCGATGATGAAGAAGAAGAAGGTGGAGTTCGTGCAACAAATAGTGTCGAGATTCAAAGACCTAGTATTGATCTTGTTTTTCCACAATCCACTTCATCTTATCAGACAACCGCTGTTATCAATAATGAAGGCGAGGTGGGGATTAAGAAACTACTGACAAATACGTTTCTAAGACCGACTCCCAGATCACGTACAAGTACCATGAATTCACTTGGTATCGACACCAGTCTCGCTATTTTGGAAAACAGACAACAACAAATGAACTCACCCATGCCGTTTAGACGAAACTCTTTTATTGTGGCAAACCATGAAGGTACCCCTCCTATGACAAACGAGTACTATGAAGGAGAGGATGATGATTCTAGACGCTGGGATAAAAATCCTCGTAATCTACTAAATTTTATGGGTGGTACCAATATAGGTGAAAGACCTCTGTCAGGTGTCTTCTCTTCTCCCCTATTGGATGAGTATATCAATGACCCAACAACGTTATTCGCAAGTCAAAGTACCAGCACCAGCACAAAAACGTCCAGACTCATGCGTCCATCATCAAGCGGCATTCGCAGACGACTCAGTCTAACAGATGGAAATCCAAATGGTGGAAGTATCAGTACTGGCACCATGAAGCATATCAGGGTACGAACAAAGAGTTTAATGCGTAATACCGTGACCATGACAACAACAGAATCAGATGCGCCCAATCTGCAGCCATCTAATTCGACGTCAACAGTGATGATGAATGTAGGAACACCTGACCTAGATCACCACCACCACCACCACCACCAAAAAACAGGATACGATCACACCCAATGGGACGAGTCGTTTATCGTACTGCTAAAACAGATACTCCGACATTTACTGGAAGAGGAAAGAGAGATTGTGGGCGAGCCTGAACTCTGGGAAGGCGTGATGATCAATTTACTCTTAATGGTGGCTGATCAAGTTCATCCACATTTGCATATACGAGATCCGTTTAATATGAATTTTTATGTAAAGATAAAAAAGATACCCGGTGGAAAACCACAAGACAGTTTTTTCGTGAATGGTGTTGTCATGACAAAGAGTGTTGTTCATAAAAATATGGTGCGTCGCATTGAAAATCCTCGTATTCTTATCCTCAACTTTGAATTGGATGGTGAGTCAGTGCGTTATGAGTACCTGAAGTTTGAACGCCTTCTTGAATGGGAAAAAACACATATGCATGACCTTGTGGAAAAAATATCCATGCTCAAACCATCCATTGTTTTGATTGCCTCTACCGTGCCCCGTACAGTGATTGAACTACTGAATAAGTATGGTATCGTCGTTGCTTCCAATATCAAAAAACAAAAACTGGATTCCATTGCCCGCTGTACTGATGCAACCGTCTTCAATTACAAGCATGAATTGTGGAACACAAAGTTTTTATCTCAGTCAAAATGTGGTGTGTTTGAGACCTTGACTGTACTCCATAAATGGCTACCTAATCAAAGAAAAACTTTTTTGATGTTTCAAAAATGTCCCAAAGAAAGAGGAGCAACAATTGTGCTGCGAGGTGGAACGATCGAAACCCTGCAGGTTATAAAATACATTATGAATTTTATGGTTCATGTTGTAAATAATATTAATTTGGAAGCCCAGCTACGAAAAGAGTTTTTGGATCTTCGCCTTCATACGCAGCCAACTTTTGATAAAGACGCACAAAATGAAGAAATAGGAGATAATGCAGGTAAATCATCAGTAGCGGAGGGTTCCATTGCAGATATGCCTCCTGTCGATGCCCAAAGCATTTCGGCTCTTTCGGTAGCAGAATCGCAAATGACTGTAAATACAATTGACATATCCAAAAAGAAAAACCAACAGCAATTAGAACCCATTATCGTTGAGGATGATGATATTTGTCTGACAGCCATAAATCGCATCATCAACAATTACCAAAATACTGTGCTATCAGTCTCTCCAGGCGTTTCTATTCCTGTTCCGCATGTCTTGTTGAAACTAAGAGATGCTCAGAAGAGTCTCATCGGCCTTATACGTGAACGATTGGGAACGGCGAGTACAGGACAAAACCTCACAGATGCTCCTTTTGTTTCCCCTATTGATGTAAATAATGAAAAGCGTGGGATGGGTATAGGAGGAGGAATACCTATGATTCCAACCGATCTTATACATATGCCTGCATATCTCAAGTCGTTTGACGTTCACTTGGAGAATGATTTGGAGTATAAACAATATCAAGATGAACATTTGCAGTGTTGGTATATATTCAAGCGCTATATCAACACTACCCATCATACACTGTCACCTGTGAATTGTCAGCATATTATTGTCCATCGCACCATCAACCCTTTGGACGATCACACCATACCTTGTGAAAAAGTGGTGTTGGAACCTTACAACTATTACAATCCCGCATTTGATTGTACACTGGGACAGTATATATTGAATGCTATCAACGAGGCATACACTGTTTGTAATTCAAAGATGTGTGGTGCTTATCTGATCAGTCATGAAAAGACGTATTCACATGGAAACGCTCAAATCAAGGTACGTGTGGAAGACGATCCAGAGGGATACTATGACGAGGAAGAGTTAGATTTAGGAAAAGATGATTTACTACACAATATACCCATTTTGATGTCTACATGTTGTGAAACATGTAAGATTGACCATGACTGGAGACAAATGCCATCGCTTCTACAAAGATATTCATTTGGTAAATTTCTGGAATTGCTTTTTTATCAGTCAGAAGGATTTATGCTGGATCAAAATGATGAAAACGCACAGGGTAAATGTCCTCATGGTCTTTACAGAGAGCACACTATTCAATTTCGTGTCAAAAACTTTGTTCTAAACTTTAAACATGAAACTGTCAAGGTGGTTGAGGTTCATCCACCTCCCTTGCATCTTCGCTTCAGCACCAAGAAACAGATGGAAATGAAGGAGGCTGCTCTGGAGTCCACACGTTCCAAGATTGCAAAGTTCTTTGACTCTATCATCGAACGTAATAAAGGGTTTGGTTATGATATCGTACAACCCAGCATGGTTGAATTGTGTAAGGATTATTTACAAGAGATGTCCCAAGATGCACTTAAAAACAAGAAGAATCTGTTACAAAAGTTACAGTTGGAGTATGCCACCAGTGCACCCACAGATACACTTCAATTAAACAAGGTTTTAACTGAATTGCAACGTCTGGTAGTCAATTGGGATCTAAGATATATTGACTTTGCCAGAAAATTTGTCCGTCCAGAGAGAGAACTTAAGCGATTGACTACAAATCACTTGCGAAAGATGTTCCCAGCTGAAAGTCTCTATAATAATCCACAGCCTATTGTTTCTAATCTTAATGTAAGAAGAAAGCGTGCTATTGAGGCAGCTGATTTGCCCTTGTTGGATGTAGGACTGGATGAATGTTCTGTTGCTTCTTCTAGTGGTCTCTCTGCTCAGCAAATAGAATCAACAGAAATAGACATTGATCTAAGCTTGAAGGAACAACCTTGTTTAGGAGAATCACCTACGGCTACTTCACCATGGTTTGAGGAGTTGACACGATTTGATGAAATGTTTTTACAGGAAAAAGGTAGTAATAACAATAATGCAGGATCAGCTAGTGCATCAGTCCATACTATTATCAATGCAAACAATAGTAACAGTACGAACTCAGTAGCCAGAAAAAAGAAAAGCACAGATAATGAATCGATTGCCAAGAGCTTTGATGATACCAAAGATGACTGCGATTCGCTTGATCCTAGTGTTGCTAGAAGACTTTCACTTGAGTTAATGAAGGATGCTCCCAAAAAGAAAAAAGAGGAATCTTCTTCCACTTCTACAACTGCTACTACAAACACTGTTACTGCGAATACTATTACCAACTCTGGTCCAAATGATGAAGTTCAGAGAAAGAGACGATCTTATGGCGGTACTCCTACAACCACCATCACGACTACAACTGCGTATCAAAATAATAATAGTAGTAGTACAGATCTAATGAAACATCCAGCAAGCCCCATTCTTTCGTCTAGTACATACAAAAGACTTGCAGGATTTTTACCTGACCCTATTGTCGGTAAATCCAAAAGTACGCCTTCACCTGTTGGTATCCAGCAACGACATCATGTATCTCCTTATCAGAAACTAATGGAAAGTTCTAAAACAACTCAGCGAAAGGTGGCAACACCAACCCACTCCCATTCACATTCACAGTCGAATTTTTTTGAAGCCACATCAAATTCTCCAAAACAAAGCTCCTATCGTGGCTCACCATTCACACCTAAAATCCAAGAATTTGCAAAGGCGTATCGGTATGGATTTCAAAAGGAAAATAACAACAATAGTGAATCGTCACGCCCCCGTTCACGTACAATTGCTGTAAGTAATAATAATAATGGCTCTTCTTCCAGCTATAATTATCGTGCTGGCAGAGGTAGAATTCCAATTCCTGCCCATAATCTACATACAACTCCGCATGAAAAGTTAAAGTTCTCTGGTGGATCTCAACTACCCATACCTATCTCACAGCGCCGTCGTTTGCCTGATGGAAGTCTAAGGATTCGACAGCGACTTCCTAGTAAAGCATCATTAGAGGCCTATACGGTGATAAAAGAACTATCACACGAAGATGAATCATCCGAAGATGAATTCCTTGTATCAGACGAGTCTGATGATGAGGACAGTGACGACCGTCTCCCTTTTCAACACACCACATTTTCACTCACACATACCGATGAATACGATGAATCTTTGGGACGTGAACTTGTACCAAGCATTCAAGAGCTCCAACAATTCAATAAAGAGCATCAGCTTCAGATGTTCAACAACACGTTACCGTTTCTCAGTATTGAGTGTGGTATGACAGAACGAAAGAAATCAACGGAGTGTGAATCTACCGAAATGCATAGACAGTTCAATCGAACCGTGGTAGAGGAGGTGATGCGTGCTAATGGAATTGATGCAAGATCGACAACAACGATTGATTGGTCTACAAGTGGAAATAGTAGAAATTCAATCATGAAGGCTATCACTTATGTATTGGCTGAAAAGAGCATCAGTAACTTGTTACCTTTGGATTATCCAGTGTAAGTATATATATATACATATGTTATATGTGTATTAAAAATTAATATAATGATAGGTCACCTATTGAGCATGTATTTGAAGACTCAAATATCTTGGTTCGTGAAGATGAAATTAGTAGCATTATATCATACATGCTTGGAAGTACAACTTACAATGAGAAGCTGAAGCAAATGCAAGCCATACGTATGGCGATGGTACGTGACGACACATCGTTATATAGTGAAAATGAAAAGAATGAAAAGAGCGGTGTTTTGGGTTCGTCGGCTGATACTTTAATCGAAAATGATGGATCATTTTATTCTGAAATATTTCCAGAAACAGAAGAAAGAGAAAGACCTTGGAGATTTAGTAAAGTGTTTATTTTGTTTCATTTTACAAAAGTACCCATCATTGCTAACATTTTCTGTAATAGCATTTACTGGAGGCTCTACAACTTTCTCTTGTAAAATATATTTTGCAGAGCAGTTTGATATGCTTAGAAAGAGTTGTGGATGTGGAGAAACATTTATTTCTTCGTTAGCAAGATGCACTACTTATGATCCAGCTGGTGGTAAATCAGGCTCATTGTTTTTGAGAACAAAAGGTAAAAAATTGGAAGTAATATCAAAGTGAAAAAGGAAACTAATCCATACTTGAACTATAATGTTAGATGAACGATTTTTGATTAAACAAATATCAAGATTCGAAATGGATGCATTTTTAGGTTCTGCCAAACGCTACTTTGCCTACATGTTCAACGAGGTTTTTGACAAGGAAATTCCTACTGTTTTGTCAAAGATATTTGGCTTATATCGCGTTGGTTATTATAATAATATGACTGGCAAGTCTGTAAAGTTGGATATTCTTGTGATGGAGAATTTGTTTTATGAGACTTCTGTTAAGAACGTATTTGATTTGAAAGGCTCTATGCGTAATCGTTGGGCAGATAAAAGTGGAAAGGAAATTGAAGTACTTTTGGATGAGAATCTTGTAGAATGTAAGTGAAATACACCATCCTCAATTCAATTAATATTTACATTATATATACTTTAGTGATTAGCAAAAATCCACTTCATATGCACGTAGACACAAAGATCAACTTATCAGATTCGCTCTATAATGATACCCAGTTTTTGTTACAGCTAGATGTGATGGATTATTCTTTATTAGTAGGATTCGATGAAGAACAAAATCAAATGGTTGTTGGCATTGTTGGTAAGTAGAGATATTATATTAATACATAAGCTAAATGATTTACTAATGAATTTATAAATGAAAATCAGACTTTATTCGTACATTTACTTGGGATAAGAAACTAGAAAGTTGGGTTAAAGAATCCGGCATGTTGGGTGGAGGTAAAAAAGATCCAACCATCGTTTCACCAAGAATGTATCGACGCCGTTTTAGATCTGCGATTGATCTTTACTTTCGCATGATACCCGACTTTTGGACCATTCAACCTCAACAAGAAGAGCAACCGATGTAAAACGAGTGGAAAGCCTTGTTATGATTATTAAATTATATTGTATATAATGCCACTTTTAATAAAGTAATATTTGATACTGTTTATTTCAATAAAATGAAAAGGTTACAAATTAATGAGAAAAATAGTAATTATGTAACCCATTCACGTTGAGACAATCCAATTGATGTATAATAACAAGATTAAAGTGAGCATATATATATATATATATATAAACATATGGGTAATTGGCA
>VCJB01004085.1:12076-22667 GCA_024140155.1 Backusella parvicylindrica | reverse complement strand
TTATCATCCGCTGAATATTATGATATGAGTGGGAATGTTAATCGACAAAAACTAGAGCAAGATCATAAGAGAAGATTAAATGTTGAACAAATTGAAACTCGCATTCCTTCACCAAAAGCTGCAAGCCTACCATATTACAAACTACATATATCATATGTATTACAGCATTTCCATACAATGTCAAATTTTATGACTTCCAAACTGCAAGACTAAGATGGTGTAATTATATTGGCTCACAGAAAGCAATTGAGAATGCTGTCAACATCTTGATCAACGGCTCAAAAAAATACAATAGAAATAAAAGAAAAAATACAAGAAGGAATAAGCGGAAGAGGCGAAAGACAGCAAATAAATATCAAAGCAGCCATTCTGATACCTGTCATTCAAAAATAGGAAAGAAAAGATCAAGGTACAACTCATATTCTTTTTATTCTACAATTATTATAGCATTAATCACATTTTATCTATCTTTTAAAAAGATCGCATAAGGAGAATTTTGAAGAAGGTGATACCAAAAAAATGCCTATGATTGTATTTGGCAATGGCCTAAAAAACAAATCACATGTGAAGTTTAAAAGTCTAAGGCATGGTGTAGCCAATATAATATACAGACAGCTCAAGGTGCGCGAAAAACGTGGAGAATTATTGCTTCTTGATATAGACGAATACAAAACTTCAAAGGTAAAAAATACATACGTGAATATAATACGAGTGCTGATACAATACTTCACTTCTGTATTGTATAGACGTGTAATTCGTGCCTCAAAAATAAGCTTGAAAATATCAAATGCGGAAACGGTGCAGATGTACGCGAAATCCATCAAGTATTAGTATGCAAAAACTGTAATATTTATTGGAATCGCGATGTCATGGCTGTAAAAAATATGTTTACCATCGCCAAATCTATCTGGAACGGCAATGGGTGACCTAATGTGTTTAAAATACAATGCGCCACCTCCAATGTGGTTGCCTACGCTTCAACTAGCAAAGGCTTAAAGATATCTACAAGTAAAAAAAATTCCTTTCAGTTTTGTCTCACAACTAATCCTTATTCGTCTGAATTTCCTTTTTTGTTTTGTTACAAAAAGGTAAGCAAAATGTCTAAAATTTAATTTTGATTCGTCTAGAAAAAATACTAAATTTTCCAAAAATAGGTAAGCAAACGTCTAAGTTAAGATTTAATTTGTTCAGAAAAAAACTAACATTGTCTGAATTTGAAGTGTAAAAACTGTTAAGCAGCTTAACGCTCTAGTATCCAACTTATGAGTATTTATTATTATTAGTGCAGGTGTTAATAAAAATGATGTTATTAATATATCGTATAAAAAGTTACATTGGGAATATCCTTATTTCGATTATATATCGATTTTCCATCATTTCATCAGAGACTTTTGTATCTTAAATTAAGCGTAAATGCGTCAGTTTTTCTGGATCAATAAAAGACTGCTTTGCTGTTGATTATCAATCTTGTACATGTTTATATAGGCAAAGATGTAATTTAAATTTATATAAATAAGGATAAATATCTTGCATAGTTAACTTTATTTTATATCAGAAAAAAATAATATTATTGTTAAGGTACAATACGTTTTGGATCACGAGGAAAGAGAGAAGAGCGACGGATATTTCCCAGATTAAGATAAAGCATCACCACACGTTCCAAACCAATGCCGCCACCTGCATGAGGTGGTGCGCCCATTTTGAATGCTTCAAGGTAAGGTTTAATCGTTTCCATGTCGACTCCATGTTCAGTTGCCCTTTCTGCTAATAACTCAGGGTCATGCACACGCTGGGCTCCAGACATGATCTCCTCGCCGCGCATAAAGAAATCGTATGAATTTGAATAACCAGGGTTAGCAGGATCAGGCATGGTATAGAAGGGTCGAACGGCTAATGGAAACTTATCAATAATATAAAAATCGGTATGATATTTTTCCTTAATCAGCTTTCCAAGGCGTTTTTCCTGTGTCGTGTTGATATCATCAAAGTCTCCAATATCGATCCCGCTTTCTCTCAAAATACCAATGCATTCCTTGTAAGTCAGTCGCAACGTCTTTGGTAAAAACTCAAAATCTTCAAAGGGAAATTGTTTCTTGACCGTTTCGATTTCACGTTGGAAGCGAGTTTTGAGGTTGGTGAAGATATAAATGAGCATTTCATCCAAAACATCCATCACTTCATGGTAGTGTTCGTTGAATGCCATTTCCATATCAAGACCCATAAATTCCGTCATATGTCTGTGCGTATTGGCGTTTTCAGCACGGAACACGGGTGCTATTTCAAACACTTTTTCGAAATCGGCAGATATACACATTTGTTTGTACAACTGAGGTGATTGGGCCAGATAAGCATCGCCTTTGAAATACGAAACCTTGAATACATTGGCACCACCTTCTGATGCGGCACTGATGAGTTTTGGTGTATGGATTTCCATAAAACCATGCTCAATAAGAAACTCTCTGAAGAGTAGACATACCGCTGACTGAAGCCTGAATATAGCATGATTTGTTATAGTACGAAGATCAAGTATACGGTTATCAAGACGAGTCTCAAGATGGATGGGGATAAAATCAGCAGAGCTCTCAGGATTTGTCGCTTGTTCTACTGAGAAAGGCAAGCGAACATTTACTTGGGATATCACATGAATCTCCTCGATGACAAGTTCTACAGATGAAATACTACAGCTTTTAATTGGTTCTTCCGGCTTGACAACCTTTGCTTGTATCTTGACGATGGATTCATCAGCAATATTTGAACAGAACTTGATCATCTGTTTTGAAATAGTGTCTTGGTTTGCAGTGATAACAGCTTGGATAGTGGAGTCACCCTGACGAAGCACAAGGAAGCATAATTTTGTGCTTTTGGGTCGGGAGGTTTGGACTCGTACACGGACTGTTACTGTCCCACCAGCACGTGCCTCACTGATTTTAATAATATTTTCGTATTGTGTTCCTACATAAAGATGCCTTTATTTAGCATATACCAATATATCTATCTTTCTTTTTTTTTTTCTGCATGTTTTACCTGATTGAGTTTGAGATTGATTTATGGGAAGATTGCCATATCTACCTAACGAATAATCCTATAATAATGAATAAATATACAAGAGTTTCATTGTGTTTAATATATCAGTATATACCTACATTTACTTTTTCAGCTTCTTTTTCAGCTTCTAATCTAGCTGCAATGGCTGCTTTTCTTTCTACCTTTTCTTTTTCTTTTTGTAATTTTTTCAATGCATTTTTTGATCTGGAAGTATCTCTGTTGCTGGTGTTAGTTTCACTATATTGGATTGATCTGATATTCACTTACACAGGTTGATCGTTTCTTGTATCTTGAGGCAATGACATCTTTAACTTTATTTTGTTATTATCAGAATATAATAATAGAAGTACAAACATATGTAAAAAAAAAAAAATCAAGTTTTTATAGTAACTTTTCTGTTTTGAACTAGCATGACTCATAATGGCTAAATCATACTCATTTTTTCTCAGTCTCTAAAAAAGGAATTTTTTGGTCCTAGATCGAGGATGAATTTCTAGAAGTTTTATGTGACCAAGAAAGTGTTTAATATGAATAAGGTAAAAAAAATATCCAAGTGAGAGAAAGTATAAAGGCTGATCCATAAGTGGATGGATGATCTTTAACCGACACAGATTCATATATTTCTAAAAACTTTGACTTATTTAATTGAAGCAGATACAAATGCCAAACTTGAACCTTATAGATCATATTCTAATAAACATCTTAAAAGGTACGTGTCATTGTTCAAAAACCACCGCTCTTGATGCTGTTTCCCTCGCCCTCTCATATTATTGCAAAAACAAGATCATTCAATTAGTTATTTCATTTATTTTTTATGCTACTTCTTTATTGTTATTATTATATATTAATAAATGTTATACATTCATAAAATTTAAAGCAAATACATCCTTTTTACTGCTTGCTTCCTCCCAACAAAGGTGCATGTTCATCTGGAGAAGCAGAAACCACACTTGTATCTGCCACCGCACCATAAACAGGTTTCATATAAGGCTCAATGACCTTATTTGCGGTTTCCTTACTTATTGACTTTGAAGATCCCTGACGGGGTAAAATTGGTGCTCCTACTTTCAAATGGCCTGTTTGAGATTGTCTTTTATGAGCTGATAATAATCGAGTAAGACGACTACTTCTTCTACTATTTGTAACTTGACGTCGTACAACTCTAATCTTATTATGCACTATAAAATGTGGTATATAAATAAACACATATTTTTGGGTGTAATAAAATCAAAACTCACCATCCACATAGACATCTGTTTCATCAATGATTTCTTCACCAATTAATTCTTCAATGACGTCTTCCAATGTAATGATACCCAATGCGCCACTTTCTCCACCAGGATCATCCGATACTAATGCCATATGACCTAAACGAAAAAAAAAACAACAGGTTTTTGAATTATTTTTGTTTTCTCCCTTATATAATGTCCATTTTCTTACTTTTGCCTTCTTGGAAAAAGTTCAATATATCAAGACAGCTCGTCTCAGGTCCAGTTTCTGGGAGTGTACTTAATTGGAAATCTCTGACAGGATGTGCATCCTCTGGATCATACGTAATTAACTTTTTTGTAAGTAACATGCCCACAAAGTTGATGGAATCATTTGGTGCATGAACTGGAATACGAGAATAACCAGCAGTAAGGATCTGTTTTTTTTTGTTCATAAGATTACTTATATAGAGCTAAACAGTCTAATCCATTTATATACCTTATCCACCACTTTTTCATCCAAGGTATCATCAGTAGACAGCGTAAATACATCATCAATAGGTGTCATGATTTGAGAAACGGGTTTTGATCTCAAGTCCAGGACGGCGCCAATAATAGTGACTTCATCTTCGGTTAGTGCATCCACATCCGAAGAATTGACAGATTGATGTAGTGACACTAATGTTTTAAGACCCGCTTTTTTATACACTGTACCATGCGACTCTCCAAGGAAGTAGTCGAGTAACATAGCAGTGGGGAAGGCAATTGGATACATGATGTACATAAGACAGAGTACCATTCTGATATTTTAATATATATATATATATTAGTCTCTTTTATATATATATATATATATATATATATTCACCCTGATGTTTTTGCGCCAATTGCTAATCCATAACGAACACAAATAGCTATTTTTTAAAAAACAAGTTAATAACCCACGTATCATAATGAATACATAACTATCTTGTTATCTCTTTTCATTTTTTTTTTTTTACATTGAGGAATGACTCTATATTTTTTTTTATCAGTTCATTATTTTTTAAGAAATTACATGATTTATGACAGCTTTCAAAAAACAAACTTACTCTCCGAAAATCACAATAAGTGCTGTTGAAATCACCACAGCTTTCCATCCACCACCCAATACACCATCGAGAATAATAGGAAGCGTTTCATTGACAATCACGTTGGATAAGAGCAATGTCACAAGCACCCAATGTTTACCTTGGTCAAGTAAGTTCAACACTTTGGTGGCATTCTTCTTTTCGGTTTCCGTGCCCGATTCAATAAGTACATGGAGATTCGTTTCGTCCATTCCCATAAGTCCCAATGTCAAACCTTATATATTTTATTAAATTCTCTCTTTATTTTTCTTTATATTATTATTATTATTATTATTATTATCCACCTGCAAAAGCACCGCCAAGTAGCACCAATGCCATAATGATCACCATTTTCTCGTAGAATTCGGGAGATCCATAGTCAATGTCGGGTTCTTCCTCTTCTTGTGTCGAGAGTAAAGGGTGACCATAGATACTGGTTAAACCAGTCAAAGTTGCAAACACAACTCTTCTTATTGAATTGAATTGTCCTCTATGTCTTAACATAAAGAAAAAGAGAAGAAAGAAAAATAAATAAATGCAAAAAGAAAAACCCAGAAAATGGATTAAATGTACAGAATCAAATGATTCTCCGCATGAAAACACACACACACACACACTTAAAAAGAGAAATGCTCCTACTTTATTAATAAAAATCCAAGACTTTCACAAAACATACCCACTTCTTCATCACGAATCAACTCAAGAAACTCAATGGTATCACACACATCAGTCAAATGAAGTAGAATGGCCTTTAAACCAGCATTGACAATGGCAGCAAAAGGCCAATTTGTTGTTTTCTCCGACGGATGCGGATCTCTACAACGACGATAAAACGATATCAGTCCCTGCCATGTGCGCTTGGTTGGGCGATGATAGATCTGATACATAATCCAATACTCGCATATCATTTTCACATGCGGCGCATCAAATCGATCTGCCAGTTGTAACAGACAAATAACGGAATGCCAATCTTGATCTAATGAAATGATATCCGCAATATCATTGTTATTATTATTTCTTTGTTGCTCTTGCAGTACACGGAGAAAGAGTGCTAGGTGGTCAAATGTGACATCATGGATGGGGATCACTTCTAGTGTCGATTCTACAAACGTAGCACCTAGCATGGATTCAAAGATGGGCGAACGTTTTCTGATTAAGTTGCGGTTGGCGGTGACAGTTCTATCGCTGTCGTCTGCTTTGAATCTGACGCTATCATTCTCTTGTTGGTTCTCTGAGGTAGTATCATCACTATCAAATAAGAATGAACCGAAGGAGGAGATTGTTAAACCATCTGAAAAATCCCAATTTTTTTTGCATGCAAAACCTAAGGCTACAATCACCTGTGCCGCCACCTCTCGTTTTGTAGCACTGGTCTCATCAATCAGCATCAGACAAAGCATGCCAAACACGGATACGGAGATGTCCTGTTTCAAGCCCAAACTATGATTCCAGTCGTTCGGTGTAGGCGCACCGATAGCAGCATAGCCAATAGCCACAGCGGTTAATTCGTGGAGTTTCACGGCATTGTCGGTGTTATCTGTAAAATGGTAAAGCGTTTGTAGATCAACCATTTTTTTTTCGTAGAGATCGGTTGAGATGGCGTGACGCCATTGAAGCGAGGTTAACGGACGAAACACTTGGGTGAAGGCATCACTTAGTATAATGAGTTGTATATTGTCATGACAGGTGAGCATCTTTACCAGACTTTTCCTCAGGTATTCTGCAGAATCTATATGTATCCCGTCCTTTTTTGGAAAATTGTATTCTTCCAAATGTTGCTGTTGTATACCCTCCTCGTCGTCTGGTGGTGTCATATCAATGATGTGTTCGAAATCTAAAATAGGTTCTAATTCATTTGCTAATTGTTGTTCTTCCTGATCATCATTATCATCTTTGTTTTCTTCTCCTTCACTGACATCATTAAATTCTGCCTCTTCATCATCATCTTGTTTATCGGGTCGATCCATTGGAGGATTGTCCAACATAATAACATCATCTCCATCCTTATTATTATCATCCATCTCTATCAACTTTTCCAATAGCAAAGCCAATTTCATCAATGTCCCTTCCTCTGTTATCACCTGCACTCCACATAACGGCTGTATCGCAAACTGCTCCAACAAACTCAATGTGGACAGAATCACAGATTTATCTAGCGTCCATACCATGGTATCATCCAATACTATCCTCAGCATCAACGGTAGCAATTCATTATGTTGTAACCAAATCTTCATAGAACTCTCATCATACTGAAACGTTCTTGCCACGGACAAACACCCCAATATCACATAATTCCAATGCGATCGCAGATACTGTCGATGTGTCACACTCTCTTTCAATAGCTTGATAATAATGGAAAACAAATCTAATTCATCACGAAGTCGAGTGCGCACAAACGCTGTACGGTGTAACAGAGACGCCATAAACCGACCAAACAAGGCGTACACCACCAATAACGTCTTTGATCTTTGGATCACTTCACCCGAGGGTATCCAATCTGCATTGACAAGTTGAAGCACATCACAGTCAACAAGACGTTCACATGCACGTGCATGGTAGGATATCTTTTCTAATGACATAAACGCACGCTTGGATTTATCCAATAAACCAGGATCACATACCATCTCCGGTGAACTGGCAAGTATCAACCCTTGTTTGGCCTGTTCTATCGTAGGCTTCCATAAATGCTGTGAGATATTGGTGGATGAAGTGGCCAGCATATCAATGGCGCTATCAAAATGTAAGAAAAAGATGGTCATCTTTTCAAGTCGATGCACAAGACTTTGAAACGTATCTTGGTGATCGAGCAAGATGGTAAAAAAGGATTTGATACACCAAGCAACACGACCTGCCATGGGTTGGGTGATATCGGTGGGTGTACGTTGAACGTTTTGCATCAGCACTTCTAACAACAAATTCAATAAATCCTGGTGTTGAGGAAGCGGTGTTACTTGATAACCTCGTTCATCTACATCGATACACATGTCGGAAGAAATGCAGGTGTCGCTACCAATCGTCAATGCTTCTTCGGGGGAGACAGGTTGACCCACATAACACAAAATGAAATTGAGGGTGCTAAGGACTAAATGACAATGGTAATCTTTATAAAACACCTCGTCTGGTAGTGGTGATAATAACTTCAGGGAGATGCGTAGACATTTCTTTAAAATATTGGTTTCGATTTCCAGAATACGAGGTGAATACACCGGTGGATGCATGGAGCAACAGATATCTCGAGCCCAATGACGCATCAGGGTATCCATCAAACAGAGTAACGTGGTGGTCTGTACTTTTGTAAACGTAAAATGCGTCGACATGGAACGATGGAGGGCACTGGTCAAACTGTATAAAAGGATTTCCTGATTCCTGTATCCAATGGATTGTTCATAGTAGGCCCTTGCAACGGCTGTCCAAATAGCCAAAAGAGGATCGACCTGTTCCACGACAAATCCTTCCAAAAGGCGTGCATACATCACAAGGTGTTCGAGCTGCTGTTTCTTTTCGCCATAATCTGTGACCTTGGGTCGAAGCGAGAGTGTCTGCAATAAAGAGGGGATCAGTGTCAATTGGTGTAGACATTTTGGTATATACGCACTGAGTTTGGGCGCAAAATAATCTATATGTGTGACAAGTGCCCTTAACGCGTAGATGCGTACCGCAGGCAGCTGTTGATGATGGAACAGCCAATTGTCTGGGTTCATCTTTTCTGAGACGATATGGAGTAAATATCGCTTTTGGTTGGTTGTCTCGAGCGAACGGGCCCTTTCGAGTGTCTTTGCAATTATTTTGATGGCCATCTGGTTTGTCTGTGGTGATTCGGTCGTATTGACATTGTCGAGTGTCCAGGAGATGCACTGGATGAATGAGGGTAATTGGACGACATGGCCGAGCTTGGTCATGTGCTCCATCAAATAGTCTATACAGCGTAAAAGTCGGCTCTTTGGCCAGTCGTCCTGTCGTTTCTTTTTGTATTGATTTATTTTTCGAAGCGTGTAGTCGATCTCTTTGACAGAGGCTGCCTTGATCTGTGCTTTGCATTTTTGTGCTGTGCTGGAATGAGGCTTTTGGACTGCGCTAAAGATGCAGCTTATACTAAGGTCTGATCTTTGTTGTATTGGATTCATGTTCTTTTTTTTTTTCGCCCAGGATCTTGTACAAATTTTAGTAAATCTTTTTTTATAAATAAAAAATAGGATTAGTATTTAATTTGGGGCGACTTGATTGCATGATTTTGTCTCTCTCTGTGTGTGTGTGTACCTTGTACAAAAAAAAAAGAAAGAAAAAAAAACAAACACTCACATATACTTTTCTTTTTCTTTTTTTTAGATATCTTGTAATCAGATCAATGACTATCCATGTAGTATTTGTATTAAAAAATAGAAGGAAATGAAATAGTTGAGTGCTTTATCTTTTTCGGTGTTCCGATCCCTCCCCAAAAAGAGCAAAGAGCGAAGAGCGGAAATTGTCACGTGACATTTTGACACACACACACATAAAGAGATTTTAAAGTAAATCTGTAGTACAGTCATACCTATTGAAATTGGAACAGATGAATTTCTTTCACGAATATAGTAAAGGTAGGATTGTAGATGAGTCTGGCAAAGAAGCGTCGGCCTTCGTTGCTGTAGAATCATCATTTCACTAACAAATTTGACGAATCTTCGTAAATAGATGAAGAACAAGAGCCCATAGACACTGATATCGACGAAGCAACTTCCAAAAAAGAGCGAAATATCAACGATCCTGTAATTTTTGAACGAGAATGCCCGCCTTATTCCCCTGAGCTCAACCTTATCGAGCAGTTTTAGAAAATTTTGAAGGATAACGTCAGAAGAAGTAAGTAAGTTGACTGATGTAGAAGCCTCACTTTAAGGGTTATTGAAAGTTCCGGTTGAATATTTGCAGAGTTTCATTTAGCATTCCATAAATCGTTTCCCTAAATGCTTAAATAAAGAACCTTTGTCATTTATATGACAAGAAGTTGGTTAATTTATTCTCTTGGTATTTGGCTCGTACAAACATTTTTAGCAAAAATGACAAAACGAATTGAGTTTGTGAAATTTATTTTTCAGTTTCCGACGGTTATTTATACCTTTCGACCAATCATTTTTATGAAAGCGACAATTATTTTTGTGAAAACGCCAATTTTCATAGGTCTGACTGTAAAGGAGAAAAAAAAGGAGATTATTTTTACTCCCATCATGAAACATGATCGTGATTTGTTTCATT